>MU705599.1:9930-31348 GCA_026770625.1 Nicotiana glauca | reverse complement strand
CTAACCTTTGGGGAAGGGGAATAAAACAAAAAGTAAAAACAAAAAGGTAACAAGTTAGTAAAGATTATAATGAGAAAATGTTGCGATATTTAAACACATAGTGCAAGAATATAAATCGTGTCCTAAATTGGGTGCCTCGTTGTGCCCGAGGTAGGCCTAGCGACATATAGTTTTGGAGAACTTATCATGCTAAATGCCTCATTTTATTGATAAAAAAATAAGACGAATCCAAAACGACTCTAAATAATAGAAAGTAAAATATCACTAGTGGCCAGTGGCCTTATTACATTAAAAGAATAAAAGGACTCCAAATTACTTGGTCCTAGAAGGACCTTCCCCAAATTTGGCATCTTCGTCTCCCTCTAACAGCTTCACCATCTCGCGTAGTCCTAGCAGCAAATAGGCTCGGGCTATATGTCTGCCCGTATTTCCTTCAGCGTTTTGATAATTTTCAATCCTTTTTATGAACTTTCCTTCCAGCTCCAATCGACCCCGCTACAAATACCCTAGTCGCTTGTTGGCGCTGACAGCCATATCCTCGATCAACTTCTGATGGGCTTTTTGTATTTCCCGGTGCTCACTTTCACATTCTCGAATTCTCTTACGCAGTTGATTATACTTAACCCGTGCTTCAGCGTGACCTCGAATGAACCTGGGCTGACCCATGCCATTGTCTTCTAACCAAACCAAATAGTGCAGCACACAATCGGTTCTCAATAGATTCTCTCCCCAAAACGAGCGTGCAGTGCCACAAGTGCTGAGCTTGGCACTTGTGAAGGCTATCATCGCCCTGGAAATCAGCCCTAAAGTGACTCATTTTGTCGACCCTTGGTATGATTTGCTTTCTTCCTGACTGCCTCATGGCTCGGAGAGGAACATAAGGATAAGTTCCTCTCAAACCAATTAGTATGATAAATGGTGCATCTCGGGATCGAACAATGAATTCATTCGTGGGGAACCACTCGACCATCCATTGTACTTGGTCTTCTTTCAGATTTTTAAATAATTCTGCCCATCCTCTGGCATCGTCTGGCTGAGCGAACATTTTAGGCATATAATTCATACGCCTTGGCTGGTGGAAGGCGATGTGATTATCCCAGTCCCTGCGTAGGATCTCTTGTTGGTATTCCCCTTTCTGGAGGTGTTCCATGAGCCAGAGCTGAAGTAATAAGTTGCAACTCATAAAATGACTGCCCTTTTGCTGACAGTTGTCCAAGGCGCAGTATATCTCGGCTATGATCATGGGCACTATGGTGAAAGTCTGCGTGCCAATTCCTTCCATCAATGTCTTGGTTACCATGGCTAGTCTGCTGTGGATCATAGCCTTCTTCATAGGTAACACCATTATTCCCAAAAAGCAAAACATAAAAACGAAGACCCTTCTATGGACGTGCCCCAATGAGGTGATGGCAAACTCATCTGAATAGGTGCGGTATGACTTGCTATGGCCGTACCTCTCGTACAAATAGTCGAATGGGATGTAAGAGTCTTTTAAGCAGGTTAAATTTGGGTTCTTCTTCAGTCCCATCATGTTATGGAAACCCCTACCCTTGCAATTTTCTGGCATAAGCAAACCCGGAGTCTCCCAAGAAATGCAAGCTAAGCCTCCTATTTCTTCGAGCAAAGGAGTCATTTCAAGGTCCCCGAAGCGGAACACTGACTTGTCACTATCCCAGAACAGTGTCTCAACCTCTATGATTCTGTTGTTAGGCCGAATTTCTAGAAGAGAAGGCAAATTCCCTAAGAACTTGCAGACAAGTGTCTGATTACTGGAGTGGAGGTCTTTCCACCAATTCAGCAGTCTTGGATGAATGTTGGTTACCATGCCAAATCTGGGGACTTCGTGCCTCATTTTCTGCAAAACAAAGCGTTAGGCCCTTACCCCCACCGGATTGGACTATTTAAACCAATAATTAGCATGGAAAGCACTTTAGTTCTCCAAATAAATGCATAGAACATGGAGGTGTCCATATGGGTTTCAAGGAAACCCGGTGGATTTTGGACAAGGCTATCCTAATGAGTCATTATGTGGACAACATAACAGACTCGGCTAGGTTTGACCATAATGCATATACAGTTTAAAAGGAGTAAGGTTTCTATTGGGGTGTTAGACAGGTACCCTTGAGAGGACAACTCAAGGGGGAAAGGCACGGAACCGTCGACTTCACCACTGATCGACTGGTTTTACCGCAAATATACCTTTGCCAAATTTAGGGAGTGATAGTATTGGAAGAGGACAACTAATCATTATAAGCGTTGCTGTAGTATTTGTTTGTCACAGGTGAAATATGATGTTGAAGATGCAGTTTACAAGAATGAAACAAATTGACATGTATTTTCACGTTCATACAATAAAGTTTACAATAATTGCTCAAAATTGCAATAACATTGATGGAAAAACGGTAAATGAAAGTAATTAAAGAAAAAGAAACAAAAGAAACAAGTTAGTTTCGAATAAAGGCATTAAACAAAAGCGATAAAAGAAAGCAATAAAGTCACATATAGCATGAAATGGTAAAAGCCTAAAGAATCCCCAGCAGAGTCGCCATGCTGTCGACGCACCATTTTTCCCTCTCTAAGAGTGAGGAATCGGGTTTACGACATTTTTGGAAAGACAACTCGATTCCCATTTGGGAATTGGGTTTTAGATTTGGAGAGTCACCACCTAATGATTATACTGCATTAGGACAATTTAAGAAAGAATTTGAAATGAAGAACCAGATTTCAGGTAAGGGCTAGAAATTATCTCGGGGGGAAGGTGTTAGGCACACCTCAAGATCCACTAGTGTGGTTCCCGGCCATGTTATAATTGTGACTTTAAAGCAAGCAAACATACAAGATAATTTCACATAAAGGCTGCTAGTAGGTATGTATAAAGGTTATTAAACATGTTGAAATTCAAATAGATGACTTCCTAATTATTGGCAAGAATATATAAATGCAGAAAAAATGGGATCAAGTAATGAATACTGATTATCAAACAAGGAAGTGAATGAGTAGAAAATTTTAGAGGAAAGGGCAATGTGAAAGTCAGAGGGGGAAATTTTAATGATTAAAACAAGAATGCAGAATTTTAAAGAACTGAAAATTGACAATCTAAAAAATAATTATGTAAGGGAAAAGGGGGTCCTAGGCTTATAAAACACATGGATCATCCACACAACACCGGTAGTCAATCGTACGCATAGTGTTATCGTGTGATCATCATCTCCATGTCTACCCTTCCCCACCCCGTTAAGGTATTAAAGTACGGAATAGTATCACTACTTATTGCATGCATTACCCATCTCAATCCTATTTGTCCCGGAGGCAATTGGACTACTAGTCCTGAAGGGAGAGGGGTTTGGGGCTTTTAAGAGTTTTCAAAGGACGGAATACTAAGGCGTCAATCAAAATACATAATGAAAATAAAGGGGAAGCAGAAAAGCAAATAGGGCTCAAATAAGCCTCCTTGAAATAGATAAAAAACCATAGAGTTTAGCATGTCTTACACATACTAGTTTGGTCTTAATTAAATAAATCGACGAGCGGACTGGTTCAACATATATTTTTAGACAGAAAGTCTACATTAGGCTCGCTCGAATGCAGTTGACTAAAACCGATCTTATTGATTAATTAATCCTTTTGTCTAAGTATTGGATAGAATGACTGGTCTTAAAACAGAAAAAAAACTGATTATGGAGCAAACCTACAGAGTAAAAGGGGTGAGAGGAGCTTCAGAAAAAGAGTACTATTTTGAAAAGGTTTACCAGAAAAAGAATTGAACTTCAGAAGACATGCAGGTTAACTGGGGAAATAAATTACATGAGTTTAAGAAAAATGCAGATTCGTCTAGAAAAAAGATCCGCTATTTCAGTAAATGCTAATTTTTGAAAAAGTGAATGCCATTTTGAATGAGTGAAGATGGCTTAAGCTCGAAGTTCCTATAGGCATGATCTCTATGCGTTAACTGATTTAAGCCCTTTAGACAGGAGTACTGTAGACATGGTACTATACGCAACTCTGTTGTTAGAACTAGTTATTTGCCTCATGACATTATTGTATGCAGAAGTATGAATTCCTATAGGCATATTTTCTACATACTTAGTTGTTTAATCCTGATTGTTTAACTAAGGAAATAATTATATGCAGCAATGCAATTCCTTATAGGCATAGTATCTAAATGCTTTATTGCAGAAATCAAGTGTCGAATCCTATAGACATGTTTTCTATGCGTGGAGTTTCACAAATCATAAATAAGTTCCTATAGGCATGTTTTCTATGCGTGAAATTGCACAAATCATAAATAAGTCCCTATAGGCATGTTTTCTATGCGTGGAATTGCACAAATCATAAATAAGTCCCTATAGGCATGTTTTCTACCCTTAGTGCATAAAAGTAAACCCCCTCCCCTTTTTACTAAATCTCCTGAGTTTATACAAATTATTACAGCCCAAAAGAAATAAAACTAAAATTGAAAAACAACATCAGGAATCATCAGCTACATCCAAACAGCCTAATTCAGACTTAGTGTCTAATAATTTGAGATTGAGCTACTTTCGAGATCCAGATTTCCAAGCCTTCTCTCATCTAGGGTGTTTCAGAGATCCAAGGGATTTCAAGAACCCCAGGCAGTGCATACACCCAAGATGCTAATCAGAAAAAGAAAATGAGTTGTGCAGTGTTGAAGGGCCAGCTCTCAGGTGTCCATGTTCAGAGGGAGCTCAGGGGTCCCAAGGCAAGGCTCACAAGAGAGGGGCAGAACTTAAATTCTAATAATGAGTGCAAGTGTAATAAAAAAGAGGGGTAGGGGATGCCCAAGCGTGCTAGTGGTCATGCCCAGCCATAAAGTAGACCGACACACCCCTGACCAAACCTGTTGGTCAAACATTCGAGAGTAAAGACCTATTAACCCTGAAATGCTACTTATTTTTGGAAAGGGTTTAGTAAGGCCAAACAAAGAAAAAGAATCAATTAATCCTTAACAGGCGAGTAAAAATCAGTATTTCACATAAGGAAAAGTTTCGAAATCAATTACGAAATTGAAAAATCAATCGCAGAAGGGACTCAGTATATAAATGAATGCACATGTAATAGACATCTGAGGACAAGCCATGGCAAAAGAACATCAAATAGTAGTAGCTCAAAAGAAAACATTCGAAGCATGATAGTCAGATTTCAATGTTAAATAATAGAGAAGAAGATAAGAAGCATGCAAAGAGTCGAGTGAAAACCATAGTTGAGTTTTGTGAGCACGTGATTTTTTCCCTAAGCAAATAGTTCCCAAAAATTCAAACAAAACAACTTCTTTATTATTTTATAATTTTTGTGAATTTTGTGGCATTTTTGGTAATCGTTGCATTTTATTTGTGTATTTTAATTCATATGAAAAATAAAAAATACATTGGCATTTAGGTTTAATTTCATATTTTAGTGTCAATTAATAGTTAAAATTGTTCGCATATAGAGAAAATGACAAGAATGGTTCTTTGCACTTTTATTTTTAATTTGTGGAATTTATTTTAATTTTTATTTAAAACTAGAAATTAGTTAATTTTGGGGAATTAAATAATATCATATTAGATTTAATTGGGTCATTGATGTTATTTGTTGACATTTTTAACAAAATCAAAAATATATATATATATAATACAAAACAAGAAAAGAGAAAAGAAAGCAAATAAACAAAAAAGAGAAAAAGAAAAGAAATTACAGTGGGTTGTTACATTTTTGGAATCAGTTCTGAGCCCATACATTACCCCACGCCCCAGGCCCAATGTCCCCTGCCCGGTCCAGCCCCTTAATGTCCAAACGATGTCGTTTCACGTCGTTAAATCTGAGCAATTCATTTCCCTGATCCAACGGTCCAGATGAGATCTATCATTTAAATAAAATTGTAATAAAACATTACAAAAAATCCTACACATAATTCTCTTCCTCGTACCCTGTAACACCCTCCCCCCTCTGCCACCCTCCGCCTTAATATTGTTAATTGTTATTAGAGTTGATTTTGTTATTATAATTAGAATTGTTTTTTAGTCTTGACAGTTTATTTCGATTGTTAGATTAGTTTGTTTATGTTCTGTTTGGTTGTAGCTGATAAATTTAACCATAGTTAGATGAGACTAAGTGCCAGGGTTTGCTTGACCTAGTTTGGTAATTTCAGAGCAGGTCCAGGGTTAGTTTGGGTTGGGTAGAATCTGTTAGTTGAAACTGGAATCGACTAGGACCTTCTAGAAGGGGTTTTAAGTGTGAAATTCAAAAAATAGGTGGTATAACTTGAGACACAAGTCATTCTTTTAGGGACTAATTAGTAAAATCTGAAACAAAAGAGGGGGAAAAAGTGTGAACAAGATCTAGAAGCTTCCCCCTGAAATTAGCCTATAAAAAGGGCATGATCCTTACTTCATGGACAAGTTTTCAGCCTCCAAAATCCCCCCCAAAAGCTCTCTTTCAATTTCAGATCTAGTTTTGAAATTCAAACCTTCAAAAATCCAAAAACAATAGAAAATCTAATAGAAAAAACAAAAACAGTAATGTTCCATTGGCATTTGTAGGTTAATTTCAAGTGTAGTTGTCAATTTGCTCATCTTAGTTTATGAGCTGAGTCGCTGGAAAGTTTCTAAGTTCTGTGGTACAATTTCGAGTTTGTTTTGTGTTGTTCGAATCATTCTGATTGTGTGATTGGTCTTCTGAGAATCCTAAGTTCAATTTTGGTGTTTAATTGGTGCATTCAAGGGCTGTTGATTGATTTTCTGATCCTGTCTGATTTCCTGAAATCCTCCTGAACAATCATGAACATTTATTGGCTATTATTTGGTTGTTGCTCGTTTTGTTGCTGACTTCCTCTTCTCCTTCTTACATTTCTCATCCCCAGGTACATATCCTGAGACTGCGTTGATGTGGCTTCATCTGCTGATATAATGAAATGAAATTGAAACCAAATTTCTGCTGTAGTCCTGTTTTTTTTAATAATCCAGCATGTTTTATATAGTTTTCTATGGTTAATTTGTTCATTGTAATTAAACTAAAACTATTTTGAACAATCACAGACTTGGACTGTTTGATTCATTTGGGACTGTACTAGACTATTATACTATAGATCTGATTTCATTCTTTCTAAATTAGTAGTCCTAAATGTTGTATAGTTAGATCTTCATGATAATTGAAAATCAGTACAGGAGACCTATTCAGGATAAGTCCAGGCATGAGAGCATTTTTTCAATAATAGTTAATGTAGTTCAATTCTGAAATCACGACAATTTGAGCACTAGTTTGAATCATTCTAAAAACCAATGGATTGCTTTGAATTGAGGTCACTAGCCTGTTTGTATACAATATGTATAAAATCACACGGTCAATGTCTCTTAGCTTATTCATTTGAGACTTACAATTCATGACTATTGTACTTACTTCAATCTATATTCTAGTTTGTTTTTTTTAGCCTTAATAATATTCAGGAACTCATCAATAAATAATTAGGTAAGAAAATCTGAGAATGAGATTAGGATTAAAACAATTGATGTCTTGTTAATTTGAGTAGTGCTTTTCTTTATTACAAATTACTGAATGTATTTGAAGCAAATTTAGCATATTCTCGTTTTATTTGGTTTAAGCTTTTGCTCGGTGCAAGTCTCAATAACCTGTTTCCAACAGTTTGAGGTTCTGCTCGCCTGATGCAGGCCTAGGTCCGATCTTTGATTCCCTTATTGACTGGGCCTGGGCCAAAACTCGTGACTGGCCATTTTTGTTGGTGTAAATCTTAGGGTAATTCCCCTTCATTGGGTTCATCTCGGAGCTCAATGGTTGGACCTTGGTGCAGAATTATGGCCAGGGTTACATTAGCCCAATAACAAAATAACTAGGGCCTTTCTTTTATTTTAAAGATAATACACATTAGAAAATTATAGTTGCTATAGGTTGACTTTTATAATAAACGAGATGAGCCTCGCTAAACAAAATAAACAAATTGTGGGGCCCTCGCTAAATGCTTATACAAAAATTCATAGAAACTCGGGATGACCGTTTAGTGAATTTTACGGTCTTCCCTAAAGATAATAAATGCGTAGTTGCTTTAGGCTTGTATTTTAATAATATTACCTTCCTAAATATGGGTGCACATTTATGTGACCCAAATCCAAATCTCAACGAAGTCGATATGTGTTGACAATCACGGGTGCACTGGTGCGACGTAGTTCGAGATGCATTTTCACGACGTTACAATTCTTATAAAAAAAATAAAAGCGGATTACTAATAAAAGGAACATAAGTTAGAACATGTTTTGAAATCAGATAAAAGCAAATACAACAGTTGAGAAACCGTGCTAGAACCACGTAATCCGGGAATGCCTAACACCTTCTCCCGGTTAACAAAATTCCTTTCTCGGATTTCTGGTTCGCGGACTATTAACAGAGTTATAATCTCCTCGGTTCGGGATTCATCCGGTGACTTGAGACACCATTAATCTCCCAAGTGGCGACTCTAAAATTTAATAATAAATTCCATTTCGATTGTCTTTTAATTGAAAAAACTCCTTTACGCCCTTGCGGGTGTAGCATAAAAAGGAGGTTTGACAGCTCTGGCGACTCTGCTGGGGATAAGAATCCAAAAAATTTTGTTCAGGGTTCAGGGTTCAGAATTCAAGCTTAGAATAATAGTTGTATTTGGTTATATCTGATTTTCCTACATGTTTCATGCTTAATGTGCTAAATATTTACCGCTTTGATATTATCTGAACTGTATATAAACTGTGCTGAAACCCTTCTCTTATCACCTCTGGGGATGTGCTTATTGGTTGAGACTCCCTATTCTGTTAGTGTCAATACCTTGAAATAAGAAAGCGGCCGGACAAGTTACTAAGCCAGATGGCCTTTTGGTTCCCGGTACGTAGCCCCCTCCTCGACTCAAGTTGTCCGCTTGGGTACACAGTCTAGAACATATACCCAGGTTTTGAACCTAGAATAACTCAGCCTCATTCTGGATCTCTAGTAGGTACGCTTATCTGCATCACGTGCATTTTGACTTAGGGGACTCAACACAGGGGTTGGGTTCGTCTAGGACAGGTAACCAGATATGAAAATACCACCATGATGCATTTTACGTGCACTTATCTGTCTCGGACTCGCATGCTGACCGGTTTTTGAACATCAGGAATTTTGTGAAATTGAGAAAAAGAGAATAAAAAAGAGAAATAGCAGTGTAAAGAAATAATTGTTTAGTTTTAGAAAAACCGATGCCCAAATGCTGTCGAAATTCTGCCGAAATTTCGAAAAAATGAAAAAAATGGAAATGTTTTGTTTTTAATAGTTTGTTTTACTAAAAGCAAAAAAAAATGGAAAAAGAGTCTTTATTTTGAAATTGTTCCTAGAAAAAGAAAAAGAAAAAGAGTCTTTATTTTAGTTTGGGAAAATAGGTTGTTTTATTGTTTGTTGAAAATGAAAAAGAAAAAAAAAGAGTCGTTATTTTGTCTTGTTTTCAAAAAAAGAAAAGGAAAATAGTTTGTCTTGCCATGAAAAATCAAAATGAAAAAGACTCTTGCTTTTGAAAGTAGTTTTGTTATTTGCTTATGAAATGCCAAAAATAAAAATGAAAAAAAAAAATCTTGTTTTAAAATAGTTCGTTAATTTGCCTGAATTACGCTGGTTTGATTCTCACCGGATGTGAGATACGTAGGCAACCTTCATCGGGTCCAACCACCCTTTTTGCAAAAATAGCCAAAAAATACCAAAATTTTAAATTTTATCCAATAAGTCGGGGGCGACGCCATTCTTGTTGAAAAATAAGCCGAATGTTCCTGAAGGGACGGCGAAAGGCTGCTTTTGTGAGGACAGCCACATTTGGTCATTTGTTAAAGATTTTGGCTGGTTAGCCAATGCAGCCTTAAAATCTTCACCCGAAGTGCTGAAAGGCCGTATTTGCAAAACTGGATTTGCTTTTGAAATTAGGAATTTGCATGAAAAAAGAGTGTCATTTTTGCTTTTAGGTCAAAATAAGTGATTAAATCACCTTAATAAATGTGCAAGATGAGCACGATTCAAAATGAACCTTTCTCAATAGTGCATAAAATCCCTTTGGAGTTACGTTTGTGGTGGAACGATTAAGAAGGCGAAGGGCAAGATGACGTCAAGAAATATCTGAAAGGGCTTACTGGTTTGCTAGAGATTGTGCCTCTAGGAGATATTATCAGAGCGTTAGTGACATGTTGGGACCCGGCACATAACGTGTTCCATTTTTCAGATTTTGATCTTACCCCAACATTGGAGGAAATAGCTAGCTACATCGAAAAAGATGAGGTTCCTTTAAGGCACAAATACTTGGTTGCCCCGAGAACTGTAGCTATACATAGATTTTTAGACTCTTCGAAGATACGTAGAACAGTTCACAACGCAGATCTGGCAAATGGTTTTTGCACCCCACACTTCATATACCATAGATATGGCCACATCGGGGGATTCAATAATCCGGAAAGCAAGATATGTAGTAATGGAAACCGCCAAAAATGGGAGGAGCATAGGCGTGTCGCTTTCATGGTGGTTTTTTTGGGACTTATGGTGTTTCCAAGGAAAGACGGAAACACTAATATAAAAATAGCTGGGGTCGTCAGTACTCTAATGACTCAAGACAAAAGCACTCTTGCACCTATGATATTAGCTGATATCTTCCGTGCTCTTACAGCCTGTAAGGCCAGGAAAGATTACTTCGAGGGATGCAATCTACTGTTACAAATGTGGATGACCGAGCATTTGTGCCATCGTCCTCAGTTCTTGAGCTACGGGTCTCCAGAGAAAACCTGCATAGAAGAGTTTTA
The DNA here is from genome assembly GCA_026770625.1 of Nicotiana glauca. Classification (NCBI taxonomy): domain Eukaryota; kingdom Viridiplantae; phylum Streptophyta; class Magnoliopsida; order Solanales; family Solanaceae; genus Nicotiana; species Nicotiana glauca. The sequence goes on along the minus strand of MU705599.1, from coordinate 20,561 downwards.
CACAAGGATTAAAGGGGTCAATCTGCCAGAAGGATTCACGGGTTGGACAACATACTTTCGGTCCCTCACTGCTAGTCAAATAGAATGGACATTTGGATGGTTACCCGTTGATGAAATCATATATATGCTAGTAGCAAGGCCGTATTTCCTCTTGATGGGTCTTAGAAGCATTTAGCCTTATGCCCCATACCGGGTACTAAGACAACTCGGGAGATGCCATATAGTGCCCAAGGACGATGATCTTAGTTTGCAAGTGGTTGAGATTGGCCCCGATGGCCAATTTTCTGAAGAAAGGTTCGCCATGTCTGGTGCAAATGTCAATATTTAGCGGCAAATACTTGCGTCCGGGATCGAGCAAAAGGAGAAGTGTCACCTGATTATCAGGTATAGAAGGGACGTTGCATTCGAAAGACCGGCCAAAAGACCTCAACTCCAGGAGTTTGCTGAATCGTCGCAAGAGCAGTGGGCCAGGTTAGACAAAGAAAATGCGTACAGGGCAAAAATAGGCAAACTGCAAAAACAGGTCCAAGATCTTAGTTTGAAAACAGTGTGCAAGCTGTGGCTGACGAGGGCGAGAAAATAAAGTGTTACGAGCCCAAATTCAGAAAATAAAGATAGCAGCCGAAACCCCTACTAGGAGTGCCAAAGATGCAAAGCTTATAGAAAATTTAAGGCAAAAAGTAAATGATTACAGTTTCGACCTCAACAAAGCCGCAAGGAAATTAGCTGGAGTTCGAAGACAGTTGGCTAAAAACGCAGAAGAACGAGCCCGCATGATTCCGCAGCTGAGAGAAGAACATGATAATGAGGTCGCCATATAAATGAAAAAGGTCATTACCGTAGAAAACAAAATGAGCAAACAAGCAAAAGCATTCAAGGTTGAAAGGGAACACTGCTATACAGCTTTAGTACAATTAGAAATAGATCTACAACAACTCCAGGAAGCGAAATCAACAGACTTTGGAGGCCAGGGCCGAACAGATAGAGCGGTTGCTTCAGGAAAAAGGCATAATCAGGGAAAGAATCCTATCTATTGCTCACCATATCACCAGAAAATGCCAAATGTGCGAGAATGTGACTTAGACTACCTTCTTTGCCTCAGTGATTATATTTGAGAAACAGATAATAAGTGAACTGGACAGATTCCAAGGGGAACTTGCACATAGGCCCGCGGCGAGACTAAACGATGTCCCGCAGGCACCAGGAGCTTTGATGTATTCATGATTGTCATTAGAGTCTGTATTTCATTTTTATTAGAGTGTATCAGTTATTTGAGTCTGTATTTTCATTTCGAGTCCGTCTGCATTTTCATTTTGAAGTAGAATAGTTGTTGATGGAGTTTGTAGCCCGTCTTATCATTTAGAGTCTGTTAGTTATCTTCATGCGTCAGTCTTGAGTCCTTGTATTTGAAATGCTTGCTATTAGTAAAATTGAAAATTCCAAAAACATTTTGTTTCTATTTTACATTTATTGCATTTGATCTAATTCAGGCATGGGCACGATGCGTAGGCAATCCCTATAGGATCCGACCATATGTAAAAGGAAAATACAGTAAGAATAAAAAACTAAAATGAAAAAAAGAGCGGAGCAATAAAAGAAAACGGGAGAGAAAAAGAAAAAAAAGAGAAGGGAAAATCTGCAACAAAGAAACAATGACAAAATAAAAGAACAAGGCAAGGATAAAAGAAAGATGTCACAGTCAAAGCCGGAATGATGCGAGCAGTCTAGCAAATACATGCTAGAAACCGTTAACTGCCTAGGTGCATTCATGCCCCAAATGTGCGGTTATCTATTTGATTAATGACCTAATCACTAACAACATTGTTGTTGATGATGAATCCAGGAAAGTGGTTTTAAAGTCGAGAAAGCAGTGTGATCATGTCAAAGACCTGAGGAAGTTTTTCCATAGACTCCGTAGGTACAAACTCAAACATAATCCGGCAAAGTGTGCATTTGGAGTTCCGTCGGGGAAGTTGTTGGGGTTTGTGGTAAGTCGACGCGGTATTGAGTTAGACCCGTCCAAAATCAAATCCATTCAGGAGTTACCGCCACCAAGAAGCAAGAAAGAGGTGATGAGTTTGCTCGGCAGGTTGAATTACATCAGCAAGTTCATTGCCCAGCTTACAACGACTTGTGAGCCTATCTTTAAGCTGCCAAAGAAAGATGCTGCGGTCAGATGGATGGATGAATGTCACGAAGCATTTGACAAGATTAAGGAGTATTTGGCCAGTCCACCTGTATTGGTTCCGCCAGAGCCGTGAAGACCTTTGATCCTCTATCTGACAGTTTTGGATAACTCTTTTGGTTGTGTACTGGGGCACCATGATGTCACAGGAAAGAAAGAGCAGGCGATTTACTACCTCAGCAAGAAATTCACATCTTATGAGGTAAAATACACTCAACTTGAGAGGACGTGTTGTGCTTTAACCTGAGTAGCACAGAAATTGAAACATTACTTGTCATCATATACCACCTATCTCATCTCGAGGTTGGACCCATGGAAGTACATTTTTCAAAATCTCATGCCCACAGGGAGGCTCGCAAAATGGCAAATCTTGCTCACAGAATTTGATATTGTCTACGTGACCCGTACTGCGATGAAAGCATAAGCGGTAGCTGATCATCTAGCCGAGAACCCAGTTGATGATGAGTATGAACCTTTGAAGACATATTTCCCTGATAAGGAGACAATGTATGTTGAGGAATTAGAACAAGATGAAAAATCGGGATGGATGTTGTTCTTTGATGGGGCTGCCACTACCAAAGGCGTCGGGATAGGAGTGGTACTTATTTCTGAGACAGGGCAACACTACCATGTTACAGCTCAACTACATTTCTACTGCACCAATAATATGGCTTAATACGAGGCATGTATCTTGGGTTTGAGACTGGCTACAGACATGGGCGTCCAGAAGATCTTAGTCATGGGCGACTCGGATCTTCTAGTGTATCAGATTCAGGGAGAATGGGAGATGCGAGACTTAAAGCTCATACCGTACTGGCAGTATTTGCATGAACTTTGTCAACGATTTCAGTCGATAAACTTCCGGCATATCCCAAGGATTCATAATGAAGTTGCTGACACCTTGGCCACTTTGACATCGATGTTGCATCATCCAGATAAGGCGTACGTGGATCCGTTGTAGATTCAGGTTTGAGATCAGCATGCCTATTATAACAGGGTGGAGGAAGAGATTTATGGTGAGCCGTGGTTTCATGATATCAAAGAATACCTCAGGATTGGAGTATATCCGGTACAGGTCACCGGGGATCAAAAGAGAGCCATTAGATGCTTAGCAAGTGGATTTTTCTTTAGTGGAGGAGTGTTGTACAAAAGAACTCTAGATCTTGGTTTATTGAGGTGCATGGATGCTAAACAAGCTATTGCTATCATGACCGAGATACATGCGGGAGTCTGTGGACCTCATATGAGTGGATATGTATTGGCCAAGAAGATTCTTCGAGCAGGATATTATTGGCTCACTATGGAACGGGATTGTATTAACTTCGTGCGCAAGTGTCATCAGTGCCAGATACACGGAGACTTGATTCACTCTCCACCGTCTGAATTGCATAAAATTTCGACACCATGGCCTTTCGTTGCTTGGGGAATAGATGTCATTGGGCCGATCGAGCCAGCGGTGTCAAATGGGCACAGGTTTATTCTGGTAGCCATTGATTATTTCACTAAGCGGGTTGAGGCGAAAACTTTCAAATCAGTGACCAAGAAGGCAGTGGTCGATTTTGTGCATTCGAATATTATTTGTCTATTCGGAATCCCGAAGGTAATTATCACAGATAATGGTGCCAATCTCAATAGCCATCTGATGGCGGAAACATGTCAGCAGTTTAAGATCACGCACCGCAATTCCACCCCATATCGTCCTAAGGCTAATGGAGCAGTCGAGGCAGCTAACAAGAACATCAAGAAGATACTTCGAAAAATGGTGGAAGGGTCCAGGAAATGGCATGAGAAGTTACCTTTTGCCCTGTTAGGCTATCGCACTATTGTTCGCACTTCAATAGGGGCGACTCCTTATTCATTGGCACAGAAGCAGTAATACTCACAGAAGTTGAAATACCATCCCTTCGAATTGTTGCCGAAGCAGAAATTGACGTGTGGGTCAAAGCCCATTTGGAACAATTGAGCTTGATTGATGAAAAGAGATTGGCAGCAGTATGTCATGGACAGTTATACCAACAGAGAATGGCAAGAGCATATAACAAGAAAGTGCGCCCACGGAAGTTCGAAGTAGGGCAATTGGTGTTGAGGCGTATCTTACCTCATTAGGCCGAAGCAAAATGAAAGTTCGCCCCCAACTGGCAGGAGCCATTTGTTGTAACCCGAGTGTTGTCTAATGGTGCATTGTATCTAACAGATGTGGAAGGAAAATATGTAGAAATGACTATCAACTCTGATGCAGTCAAGCGATACCATGTATGATTTCTTTATTTAAATGTACTTGATTGTATTTGACATATTATGAGATTAAAATGACGAAGGCATTTTGTTCTGCTATCCAAACACTTTATCCTTTGTTATCCCTTTGAGCCTTGTCACACCTCCTTTTTTACACACCCCGAGGGGTATGGGAGTTTTTTCAATTATAGTGACATTATTCGAAATGAGATTATTTGTTTATTTCTATTCATAGTCGCCACTTGGGATAGTTTATTTGGTATCCCAAGTCACCGGTTTATTTTTACATCCCAAATCGAGGAAATTCGACTTTTATTTTTAAAGTCTGCGGACCAGAAATTCTAGATAAGGAATTCTGTTAACCTGGGAGAAGGTGTTAGGCATTCCCGGATTTCGTGGTTCTAGCACGGTCGCTTAATGATTATTACTTGGCTTAAATTGTTCAACTACTCATTTTTAGGACCTACGTGCAATTATATTTTACTTCTTTTAATTCACTTGTAATTAAAGAATTGAGCTACGCATACGTATACTCTTTTCCTTTGGCGCGTCAAAAATCATGTCACGCGTACATGTCCATAATTAATTATGCTTTATTAATATTAAGAAAGTTTAGTCAAAGTTGTGCGAACGTATACTCCGATTTATATATAGATGAAGCCCATAATTATATTACGCGAACGTATACATAATCACTATAATAGACTAAATAAGGATGCGTCTAAAGCACATTATCAATTTATGGAATTTAGCCTCCCGAAATTTATCCCTCACGTGATTCTCCTAACATACCTCAATGATAATCATGAATTGGGATATAAAATTCATATTATTAAGTAGATGTTGATATATTAAAGTAGACAAGCCATAATATACATAGAGGTTAGAAAGAAAAAAAAATATGATTAATTTTGTTTCGTGCCAGCGAGCCCTCATTTTGAAAAGTTCTATCATTACTTCTCAAAGCCCAAATGCATATCCAAAATATCTATATCTATCTTCATTTTTTGCACTAACTTAGGATTCATTATTATTTTACGTCGAACATTTTCCTATTACGGTAAAGCTGCCTTTTTCTGTCCAGCCAAATAAATTCAACTCTAATAACAATAACTTCACTAGCAGACACAAAATCAAAATCCATGTCAAAATAGCTGCAACAGTTGATATCACTAAAGTAAGTGAACTATTTAATGTTCTTTTTCGAGACAATCATGAACTTAAACAATTAACAACAAAAAAGAAAGAGAAAGAAAGACATAAGAACGATTAAAGATAATACTATCCCAATCCGAATTTCTCATGGTGTCTATGTCACGAAGTTTGCATTTTATTCAATTTTAATATTTTATCTTAAACAAATAAACTCATGAAGGAAACAAAATCCTTAACCAAAGGACAAACAATATAATGTTCCTTCAAAATCCTTAACCAGATGAAGCAATCAAGATGGTTTAACAGAAGCAAACAACAAACATCATTCAACTAAAAATAGTAAAGAAAGGTGGAAGTAATGAACCTTAAATGACGTGAAAACTTTCTGACTTTATAAAAAAAATGCTCCAAACGATTTTTTTGCACGAAACAAAACAAGATTTGGATCAAACTGACGAACCGCGTCGACGACCTCGGAACCGATCGAACTCAACCAACTAAACCTTGGACAAACTTCATGGTGTTCCAGTGACTTTGGGGTAAGATTTTTGTATGTTTTGAGCTGGTCTTGGGTGAGTTTAATGGTGGAAACTGGGCTGGTAAATGTGAAGATTGACAGCTCTTCAATGGCTACGTTTTCATGAAATTTGGGAATGTTTTAAAAGGGAAAAAGAACTAGTTTCGGCGTGAGAAACAGAAATGTTCTCATGGCTGAAATTTATAAACTTTTGCTGTGGAAATTTTCAAGAGCAGAAGCACGCCTTTTCGTTATCTTTGACTTCTTCTTTCCTCCTCCCTCGTCAGTCCCTTTTTCTCCTTATAAAGAAGATAGGTAGTTACCTAATATTGTGCCAAGAATTTGAAGTGGGGACGTGGGTTTAGTAGAAAAAATTGCAACGTGAAGATGTGTGTGTAGTGACGTGAGGTGAGTGGAAATCATGGGTGAGATTTGTTGCCAAATTTTTAGGAGAAGTAGGGTTAGGTAGTGCTTAGTTAATCTTTTGGTTTATTTTATTTTTCTTCTTCTTTTTGGTCTTTAAAAGATAGAATATAGAGATAAGAAAATTAACTACCTAGTATTTAGACTAAAATAATATAGGCAAATTAAATATTTACACTATAATTAAATGACACCCAAAAAATATACTAAAGCTAAACTAACTTATTAATTATAATTCTAATTAAAAGAAACCATATTTTTTGTAAATTTTCTTTTCTCTTATAGATAGGAACAAAATTTATAATATAAGTATGTGAAAATTATTATAATATTTTTTTGTAATTTTTAACTTTTCTCAAATAAAACCTATTAAAATAAGATAAAAGCTTTAAATATCAAGATTAGATCTAAAAAAAATATTTACACTAAAATAGTATAGATTTTGGGTGTTGTCAAAAATTAGGTGTTCACAAGCCTTGTTCTATTTTCTTTCGTACCCCTCTTTCGGAATCAATAACACAATTCGAAAACCCGAGCGGGAAAAGTAAATGGAGAAACAAGAGAACAACAGTGAAAAAAAAGAAAAGAAAAGAGAAGGAAAAAAAAGAAAAGAAAAGAGAAGAAAAGAAATAAAAAGAAAAGGAATAGAGGAAAAAGGAAAGATTGCAATAACGAAGTAATTTTATGACCTGAACTACGTTTGACTTGATCCCGAAAGGGTACGTAGGCAGCCTCTCTCTGAGGTTCAGTCACAATAGAATAAAAATCCAAAAGTCCCCAAGAAAGAAACTGGGGTAGAAGTTGTGGTTGTTGTGAAAAATCTGATTCCGAAAGTTGTAAATTTGAACCCATGGCGAATTATTTTGAGCCTCTATACCCTTTTTTCTAAAACTCATCCAAAAGCCACATTACAGTCCAAAGAAAGACCTTCCGATCAATTTTCAAGAAATGTCAATACGAGCAAGTAAAGTAATTCATGTTGGGGACAACACTCTGGAGCCAGAAGGAAAATGATGAAAATGAGAGAGTCTTATTGGTGAGACACGGGCACCATAAGGCGACCTGAGTTGAGAGAAATAAAAACGAGAGAGTCTTATTGGTGAAAATCTTCACGGGCACCGTAAGGCGAAGTGAGTTTTGAGAGATATCAAAAATGAGAGAGTCTTATTGGTGAAAACTCTCACGGGCACCGTAAGGCGAAGGTGAGTTTTTAGAGGGGCAAATGAAACAAGTCTGTGATTGAAACTGCTCACAACATGGCAAGACGAGCAAGGTTTGGGTTTTGGTGAAAGTCAGGTTATGAAAGTATGGAATAGCAAATGTGGCAATTGAAAGTTGATTGGTTGGACAGACTAGGCTGGTTAATCCAAAATGTATGGCACGATCAATGGTACCAGCCTTTCCACTCATATAAGTCCTATCCTTTTCTCTTCATTACAAATCATTCATTTTCAGAGTCTTTCTATCCTTAACCTTCGAGGTCATTGCATTTCATTCGCTTGAAGTCTGTCTATAAAATGTTTCAATGCCAGTTCTGTTCAAAAACAAAAGAAGGATATCAAGGCTAACTACCAACTTCCCAATTGTACGGCACAACAGGGTTGGAACATATCAAAAGAAAGTAAGGCATGAAGGACCAATGGAAATCCCATCAGTGGGATAATCAGATAAATATGGGGGAGAAGCAAAGTTTCACACGAAAGGTCAGAAACACAAAACAGCAATACAGGGTAGAACATTTGAGTTATCAAAGTCAGAGGGTTAAAAGTCAGTCAAGAATTAGAGGCGTTTCAAAACAAGTCCAGGGAAACAAGTTGGAGCAGAGCTGGAAGAAGGAACATACCCAACAAGAATGCCAGCAGCTAACCACCATTTTATATTAATATTTTTTTTTTCTTCTTTGATTAAGACAGGGGCAAAAAAATTTCTTTTATCTGTTTGTTGCAATCAGGAGCCCACCTGGATAACAAGGGAATACTTTTCGAAGTTCAGTAGTCAGGTACCCACCTGAAAAACAAGGGAAGTATAATGCAATTTTTATCTTTCAAGTTTAATGTTGGGTAACATGACGCACCCAGTCATCAAACTGGGCAAAAAATTTTCTTTCGATGTCTATTCTGTTGCAATCAGGAGCCCACCCGGAGAACAAGGGAATACTTTTGAAGCTCAGCAATCAGGAGCCCACCTGGAGAACAAGGGAATACTCTTCAAATTTAGCAATCAGGAGCCCACCTGGAGAAGAAGGGAATACTTTTCAAATTCAGCAATCAGGAGCCCACCTGGAGAACCAGAGAATACATTTCAAGTTCCGCAGTCAGGAGCCCACCTGGAGAACAAGGGAATACATTTCAAGCGCAGCAGTCAGGCACCCACTTGGAGAACAAGGGAAGTACAATTCAAATTTTAGCTTGTAATAATTGATAACATGATGTGCCCAACCACCAAACTGGGGCAGAAGAATTTTCTTTGGATGTCTATTCGGTTGCAGTCAGGAGCCCACCTGAAAAACAAGAGAACACTTTTCAAATTCAGCAATCAGGAGCCCACCTGGAGAACAAGAGAATACCTTTCAAATTCAGCAATCAGGAGCCCACCTGGAGAATAAGGGAAGGCTTTTCAAATTCAGCAATCAGGAGCCCACCTGGAGAACAAGAGAATACTTTGCAAATTTTAGCAATCAGGAGCCTACCTGGAGAACAAGGGAATAAATTTCAAAGTTTCAGCAGTCGGGCACCCACTTGGAAAACAAAGGAAGTATAATGCAAATTTTATCCTTCAAATTTTAATATGTGGGAACATAACGCACCCAGTCATCAAACTGGGGCAGAAAATTTTCTTTGTCTTGTATGTTTTGTTGCAGTCAGGAGCCCACCTGGAGAACAAGGGAATACTTTTCAAATTCAGCAATCAGGAGCCCGCCTGGAGAACAAGCGAATACTTTTCAAGCATTGCAGTCAGGAGCCCACCTGGAGAACAAGGGAATACTTCTTAAACGTCAGCAACTAGGAGCCCTCCTAGAGAATAGAGGCACATATTCAGAAGAATGGAAAAACATTGCCAATCATAATTCAAGGCGAGAACAAGAATCCCATCGGAAGAATATAAGATGCAAGTTCAAGGCAACACAAGAGCAAGTTTGAAGACATAGATAGGATCTTTTGTAATTCATAGATCATAGCTTAGGCTAGCTTTTTTTGTTTTACCATGGTGTAATAAGGAGGTCAGCGAGCAGTAGCAGCAACAACAACAGTGAAATCACAGCTCCTGGTAGTCCCAGCTACCAAACACTCCCGAACTACACTGACCTGATTCCTGTTTAGCCCAGGATATATAGGCAGCCTCTGAAGCAGGGTGCGGTCAGCTCTTTCAAAAATGCTTCACACGGAATATGCGAACGGGTAAAAATCACTCATTTCCGCTCACTTGTCTTTGCACGAAAGCTCTTCGTGTTTCCGGGCAAAGAGGGGCAGGTGTTAGCACGTGATTTTTGCCCTAAGTAAATAGTTCCCAAAAATTCAAACAAAACAACTTCTTTATTATTTTACAATTTTTGTTAATTTTGTGACATTTTTGGTAATTGTTGCATTTTATTTGTGCATTTTAATTCATATGAAAAATATAAAAATACATTGGCATTTAGGTCTAATTTCATATTTTAGTGTCAATTAGTAGTTAAAATTATTCGCATATAGAGAAAATGACAAAAATGGTTCTTTGCACTTTTATTTTTAATTTATGGAATTTATTTTAATTTTAGTTTAAAACTAGAAATTAGTTAATTTTGGAGAACTAAAAAAATCATATTAGAGTTAATTGGGTCTTTGATGTTTATTTGTTGACATTTTTAACAAAATCAAAAAATTAAAAAAAAATATAATACAAAACAAGAAAAGAGAAAAGAAAGCAAAATAAACAAAAAAGAGAAAAACAAAAGAAATTATAGTGGGCTGTTACATTTTTGGAATCAGTTATGAGCCAAAACATTATCCCACGCCCCAGGCCCAATGTCCCCTGCCCGGTCCAGCCGCTTAATGTCCAAACGACGCTGTTTCACGTCGTTAAATTTGAGCCCTTCATTTCCCTGATCCAACGGTCTAGCTGAGATCTATCATTTAA
>MU705598.1:2784-17845 GCA_026770625.1 Nicotiana glauca | reverse complement strand
ACATATATATATATATATATATATATATATATATATATATATATATATATATATATATATATATATATATATATATATATTATATTACATTAAAATAACAATCATAAAGGTAAGGTAATTTTAATTGACTCTGATAACTTATTCTACTTATAATTTTAATGAACTCTAATTAAAATTTATAATAGATATTAAATAATTTAAGTTATAGCTAAAACCATAAAAAAATATCATATAATATAAAAGTATTGAATTGAGGAGGAAATTGAAAATTTAAGGGCAAAAAAGGTATTGTGTAGGATAAAGGGGGGAGAATGATTATTGTTCAACGTTGAGGGGGGTTTGATTTTTAATACAAAGTTGGGGAGGGTAAATGATTTTCACCCTTTGGACATAGATTTCAATAAAAGAGTTTTTGAAATTGTGTTTGCACATGTATTTTAGTATTTGATAAAAAGTTGAAGTTTTGTGAATGGAAGAAAAAAATTTCACCCAAACTAGTTTTTGGAACTTGATAATTTTTTTTCAAAATACTGTTCAAATTTCATGAACAAACAATCTTTTCAATTTTTTTTTAAAAAAAAGCAAAAAAATAGTCTATGTTCAAACGGGAGCTAAATTCGAATCTAATTGGGTAACTTATAAGGGACAGTATTCTTTTGCGAATTTAATTTCTATACATGACCGGCAGTGTAAAAGGTGTAAGAGGAATTTAAATTAAAAAATATGATGAACGAGGATTCAAAAAGCCGACTCAAACTAGTATTGGGACTGAAGTATATTTCTTATGTTGTTATTATTGGTGTTGCTATTGGCAGTGTAAGAATTTTATTAGTACATAATTAGGATATCTAAAAAAAATATTACATCTAATCATCATAATAAGTGAATTGTTTACACTGTTAATGTATATACAAATTGAGTTAAATTCCTGCTATTACAATCGTTTGACCTAAAGCCTTTACTAACCCTTCTCTCAGAGAGAGAGAGAGAGAGAGAGATATGTAGGTGGTGTACGTGATAGAAAAAGCGAAAGCTGGACGAAGGAAACAGAGAGAAGCCGAAAGATAAAACAGCATCACTCTTATCCATGCCCAGTGGTGTGGTGGGGCGTCATAAAAATCTCTCATATTCATGCATGCATACATACATACATCAGCCTTTAGCCTTTAATTTGTTGTTGCTTCCACAAGCATATATAAATCACCACATTTAGATCCAATGCTTTACTAAAATAAACAGACAAGAGAAAGGTTTGAAGTTTTCTATTTTTCCTTTTTTCTTATCGAGGATTGGAAATGGGGGATGAGAGAAATAGGATTAACGAGAGCCTATTTTATTATGATAATAGATGGACTAGTAGGACTTTTAAGTATATAGCCTGGCAATATATGTTTTTTAGCACTATTAATGAAAATTTAATAGCGGAGAGGTAGAGGCAGGCCGAAAAAGTATTGGGGAGAGGTAATTATGCAAGATATGGCGTTGCTCAAACTCACTGAGGATATGACCATGAATAGAAATGTGTGGAGGTTGAGAATAAAGGTAAATGGTTAGGATAGGTAGCTAAGCATTGTCCTTGTCTATAATAGTAGCTTTAGTACATGAGTTAGTGTTATTTGTGTATTTTCGTATTCCTTGACTTATGTTATTACTTGTTGTTGCTTTTGTTTTGCTTTATGATTGCATTACTTAGTTTTAATTTTGTATTTTTGCTTCGATTTTCTAAGCAGTGTACTTGTTGCTACCCTTCCTTTTACCATTCCTAAGCCAATGGTCTACTTAAAATAGGCTCTCTCGCTTCTTGAAGGTAGGGTAAGGTCTGGATACACACTACTCTCTCCACACCCTTATAGGTAGAGTTAGGATTTTAAATTTGTGGGTTCGGTATTCTACTTCGTTTATGTTACTAAGTTCTAAATTAGCAATTTATACATATTTTATGAATTTTTGAGACAAATATATAGTTTGAATCAAAGTTACTGGGTTCGGCCGAACCCACAAGTCATATGCTAGCTCCGCCCTATAGACTCCACTTGTAGAATTATACTGAGCCTGTTATCGTTGTTCTATTAAAATTTAACTTACGATAGTAGATTAGTTATCATTTATTTGTTACACATATTTACCTCAGTTTAATAGTTCAGCAGAATCTTATCGCTTTATTCAAGCCCTCGTTGCTCGAGATGTAGTATCGGTCCTTGCAAAAGTTAAAAATTCCTCCCTCTGGGCTTCCTTTATCTTTTTAGACCACCACCTCTCCAGTTGTATACTTTACTAGTACTATGCTTTTTCTGTTCATGTAATTATGAATCTTGAAGATTTGCCTCCAACAAATTATCCCTTTATAATTAACAAACAAAATTGATTTGACCTAGTTATAGACTAGTTTGCTGCTGTGAACGTGGGGGATGATATCATGTCAATGATAGTATTCTCTCTTCTCTCTTTAACGAAATATGATGACTCTGAGGTGAGAGAATCCTTCTTTAATTTGTTTCTTCTTTTGATTTTCTATGTGATTGGATTTTCTCGTGTTTTGAGTACATGTGGTATAGAACAGTTGCATGGTTTTTAGTGGAACTTTGGCGTTTTCTTTCTTTGACTAATGCTTTATCTCTTTGTGTTTCTTTCTAAATCTTTTCAAGCATCTCACTTATCCCACTCACAACCGACAAGATTATGCTCACTAATAATCTTGTCATAGATTAAGATTCATTCGCAAAAATTCAATCATAGGAAAATACTACGCAAATTTTTTAGAATTCAAGCCACATACATATAGTGCACTCATAACTAGACTCCTGAGCTTTGAAGATTCGTAAAAGCTTAGTTCCATTACTTCTCCTTTTTTGAAAGGCAACATCTCGGTCTGAAAAAATTTTAACCGAAAGTTACCAGTTTTATACTATCAGCTTATTTAAAAGGCAATTATTAAATGGAATTAATAAGGTAAATAACCTTTTCCATCAGGTAATCAAATTGCATCGATAGTATAAAAATTCAAGAAATTTTCCGTGGATTATAAGTTAATCCGAATATAGAATTTCAAGCGGCAAGGTAAAATACAGAAGTAGTTCAAACATGATCACAAGAATGCTGGAATATATAAGTCTATATATACTGATCAATATATAGTAATATAAGTTAAAATTTATCTTCTCTTAGATTTCAGATAATGAAAGTTGAAATATAGTATGAGATTATATAACTCCATTAAATAAGAAAATCTAATGTAAGTATTTTTACTCAAGAGATACAACTTCATATAGATAACATTGAGAATATCACTGAACTTAACAAAGAGATACATGTGGCTAGGTCGTGTTGGGATCACGATATCAAATGAGTTACTAAATATTATATCACAATACTACTTGATGGAAACAGATTATAATGTCAGAACCCGAACATACAAACGACTTCACAAACCTTGTTAAAGAACCTCCAAAGAATTACAAGTGTCCACTGAAACAAACAGACAAAAAAAAAAAAATTCAAATATGCAATATATATATATATATAAATGTTTAATTTAGACCATTCCACACAACCTAGCTACCCATGCATCTCTTCTTTTTTAATAGCATTACCATTTTAAAACCTTCTTCAGCCAAGTAGAGATTTACTTAAGATTGAAAAGAAGGTTAGAAGCTTCAAGTTTCAAGCTTACATGAAATCAAAGGAGATGGCCAGCAGAAGAGGAGTTGAGACCAGAAAACCCTGTCCATGCATTTCCACCCCAATATTGATTATTCTCCATAGTACCCAAAAACTGTTTTGTGGAATTTAACCCTTGATTATTTTCCTCCATTCTCACTACTGAATCTTGATGAGAAATCCCAGATGATGTTGCTTCAATTCCTTCACCTTGAAAAGGGTACAAATTCGTGGCTGCCAAAGATGGCAATCTCCACTGATGATGATGATGTTCAGATCCTCCAGTGGCAGCTGCTTGTAAATTGTTAGTACTATTACTCCCTATTTGGAATCCCATTTCATGACCAAGTCCCCCATTGTTTTGTGTAGAAACCAAAGGAGGAGGCTGAAATCCTCCGTATTGATGATTTAGGTTTTGGAAGGCAGCCATGAGAGGAGTTAAATGTGTGGATGACTGTGAAAAGTGTTGGCCAGTAATTTCTTTGCTGCAGCTTGAAGGACTTGCACTAGTTGAAGCGGAAGTAGTACCTATTTGTCTCTCCCCAGTGTTGTTACTGCCAGCGGTCTTTGTGCTGTTGTTAGTGCTTTTGCTTCTCTTGTTTCTTCGGCATCCTCCTCCCACCGGGACGCTCCTCAGAGCGCCCCCTCTAGTCCAGTAACGACGACAACTCTTACAGAAGTGTCTGGGCTGTGCAAGGTTGTAATTATTGAAGTAGCAGAACTTAGTGTTCGAGGAATCACACCTCGGACACTTTAGTCCAGCTTCCGGCAGTGGAATCTTTGCTAATCGGGCTCGATCAACCATGGAACCAGGCCTGATCGAGCCCGGACTCCCACCCACCTGAGCGGGTGGGGCCGCTGTTGGAAGCTGGGAATTTTCGAGCCCAGGGTTTCCTTGTTGATGGTGATCTAGCTGCTGTAACTGAAGAACATCAAGAGGATGAAAAAGAAGAAAGTTAGAGAATTTCATAACTCTTAAGTACTCATCTATATTTGGTATATTCAACAAAAAGACTAGTAGAGAATATGAATATTACTCTCTTTAATCTGCTTTTTTTTGTTAGTTGAAGAAGATGTATGAGTGGGGGGAATTAAGATTAAAGCCATACCTGTTGCAAATTGGGATGATCTAGATAGACTGGAAAAGATGAGAAACTCATGGTTTTTTTCTTTGATCTCTTTGATCTTTATCTCTTTTGTAAAAGGTTGATGAATTTTTTTGGAAATATGTGGTGGAGAGAATCACACTAAAGAGAGGAGGGGAATAGAATACCAGAGCCCCAATAAAAAGAAAGGAAATGAAAGGAAAAGAGAGAAGGAAGATGAAGGCAAGAAAGGGGAAAAGAGAGAGTTTTAGTTTTATTTTCTTCTCTCGTTCGTTCCCTTTCTCTTTTTGTTTTTACTACTACTACTACTATATTTTTAGGGTTTTGTAATTTGAGTGGGGGGAAGTTCCTTCGCATCTAAGCTTTCTTTGTTGATGCCATTGGACTACATATTGTTATTATTATTAGTGCTCGATAAAAAGGAGAATTGTGAGTTCTCTCTCTTGCATTGTGTAATATTATCTCAGCTATAGCTTTTTGTGGTGGGATCCTCTTACGTATTTGAAATTCCAAATAGGGTCATAGTAGCTCCATAATAATCAGAAGTGATATTCTTTGGACACCTTTTTTGCTTTAATTTGCTTAGCCTTGTTTGGGATAGAGATAATATTGTTAGCTAACTACTGTTGCTAGAACTTTTTATGGTACCCTTGTGTAAGCCCTAGAGTTAGGTTTCTTCTCCTCCTCTTCTTCTGCTTTTTCCCCTTGTCTGTTTATATCTTCTAAAGTTGATGGGTAACATTTCTTTAATTGACCAACATGCAATTTTATGACACTTAAGTAATTAAACAAGGAGAGACGTTCCAAATTCAAATATCTCAACAGAAAATCTTAATTCTAGAAATATTCATGGAGTTTTTTTAATGGAGTTCAAACCTAGAGACAGAGAAAGATCAGCGGTCTAGTTCCCACATTAGGTTATATTGAAGTGAAATATATCACTTCAAATGAATGAGTTTAAGTTATATACACCGTCACTGCATGTTATTAATTTTTATACTATCACGTCACCTTTCTCTCTAGTAGCATATATATATATATATATATATATATATATATATATATATATATATATATATATATGTGTGTGTGTGTGTGTGTGTGCGTGTGTGCGTGTGTGTGTGTGTCATGCATTTCATGTCAGTCACCCTCAGAGGCACTCAGATGTTACAGGTTGTATTTTCTCTATCTTTTTAAATTACTGTTTTTATTTATGCTTTCCTTCCTTATATACTCAGTACTTTATTCATGTTGATGTTCCTTTTGCATGGGGACGCTGTGTTTCATGCCCACAGATCCCAATAGATAGGTTGACCGTCCTCTTAGTAGGTTACCAGCTCAACGGAAGGTGTTGTTGCACTCTATTTGCTCAGAAGTTGCCTTTTGGAGTCAGTATGCTTATGTACATATGATGGGTATGACGGGGCATGTCCTGGCCTTATGATGTTTATGTATTCCTTAGAGGCTTGTAGACAAATGTCATGCATATAGATATTTTGTTCGACCTAGTAGGCCCGCGTATCTTTTGTATATCATTTTGGGGGTTGTCCTTTATCGAGTATTCTTTATGTTATGTTCGGGTTATCTCATGATGGATTTTCTGGCCGATTTACGCATGATAGTATGGTTAAGGATACGTTACGTTGTACTCGGCAAGTAAGGCCCGGATGCCCATCGCGGCTCTCCGATTTGTGTCGTGACAGTTTATGTGTATTTTGCATTTTCAACACATTAGTAGTTATCGTTTCAGCAGATTGTATGTTTTGTGTTTTCTTTTGTATTTAGTTGTTTGCCTTTTTTAAAAAAATAAAGAAGAATGACATATTATGCAAATGTATGCTACGATAATGTGATGGCACGATAGGTCATTTTGAGTTCGGGCCTTTATTTTTTTATTCTAAGACCCCGAGTAGCTACGTTTAGTGTTTCTCGATTTGCGTGCATAGTCCATGTCTTATTCTGGAAAAATTTTATGTAAAAAACTGAAGAAAATATGAATTTTAGCCTTAAAATGATTTGAGTTGATTACGATCAATATTTTGCGTGAACAACCTAGAATCGATATTTTTACGGTCCCGGTAGATCTGTATCGGAATTTTGGACTTGGGGTTTAAGGAATTCCGAAGTTTGACCATAGGTTGACTTTATATTTACCGAGTTCAGATTTCGGTTTCGGGACTTGGTATAGGTTCATTTACTATTTAAGACTTGTCTGTAAAATTTGGTGCAAAACGAAGTTGATTTGATATGATTCGGACGCTTGGTTGTGAATTTGAAAGTTCTTGAGTTTATTTGAAAATTTCCTACATTTTGATATCCGATTCATAGAAATAGGTGTTATTTTGGTGTTTCGATCGCATGAGCAAGTTCGTATGATGTTATTATACTTGTGTGCATGTTTGTTGGAGCCCGAGGGGATCGAGTGAGTTTCGGATAGGCTATGGATCGATTTTGGACTTAGAGGATTTGTTGGTTTAGCTGTTGCTAATGTCTGGTGTTTTATTCTTAGCGATCGTGAAGCTACTCTAGCAATCGCAAAGGGTAACTTGGGGCTGGGGTGGTATTCTTCTATGCGAGCGCGAAGAAGTGGCCGCGAACGCAAAGCATTAGAGGGATTACCCTTCCCGAACGCGACCCTTCACTTGCGAACGCGATAAGTTTGGTGAGGATCTGAGGGAGGCAGGGGTTGTTCTATGTGAACGCGAGCCCAGGCTCGCGAATGCGAAGGACAGAGGGATATGCCATCGTTATCGCGTGCAACTTCTCACAAATGCATAGGCCACTAGGGCCGTTGTTCTTTGCGAATGCATCAGGCCCTTCGAATACGCAAAGAAGGCCTGACGCCCAGTGATTAAAAGTTCCCACAATCGGGAATTAAGTCATTTTTCACCATTTTCAAGTTTGAGCTCGGCCTAGAGGCGATTTTGAAGAGGGTTTTTTTCTCAACTTCATAGGTTAGTAGATTTTAACTTGTTTCCTTACATTTCCATAATCACATATTAATATTAACCTTTAGTCTATTCTTTTCTATAGTAGAAATTAGGGTTTTAGTGTCACGACCTAAAATCCACTAAGGGTCGTGGTGGCTCCGGACACCTCTGTCAGGCCAACCAACTAGATTATCAATTAACTCCTCTTTTAATACTTTTGAAAATCTAAGGTTTTTCCTTCCGTTTTTATAAATAAAAGTTCACTATTAGAATTCAACTTTAAATAATAACAGTTAGAACAAATCTGTTGTAAACCCTCCCAGAAACTCGGTGTCACAAGTACATGAGCGACTACTGATAAGAGAAATAAAATGCAATATCCGCCCGGAATACAGTGGGCGGAAAGTAAATACAGTATATTAGAAGGAACTACTCTAGCTGCGGTCGCCTCAACGATGCAGATCACCTAGTCCCAGCGTCATCCATGCTGCTACACCCAATAGACTGCTAGAGGTGTATATGTACCTGTGCAACAAAATGCACAGAAGTGTAGTATGAGTACGTAATCAACGTGTACTCAGTGAGTATTCCGCCTAATCCCGAAGGGGTAGAGACGAGATGGCCAACTCCGACACTCATTAGAGGTCAATTAGCAATATTCTATAAGTGCGAGAATAATCATGGATTTGTATAAAAGTTCTGATTGTGAAGCCATCAAATAGGTAAACACCTTCAACAATAAATTAAGGACTTCTGAAGTATGTTCTTTATTATCTTATCAGTTTATGTCAAGCCACATAGGTCCCATTCCACATTTACAAATTTCCAAGTAACAGATAAACATGCGCAAATCATGCCGAGGTCGACGGCCCGCTCCAACAGAATATAAATTGTGCACTGTCGAGTGTCGAGCGGCACGAACCATAGATGTATCTATTATCACCGAGGCGTTCGGCCCGTTCCATAATTAAACACACATCCTGCTCGCGAATCATCCATGCGACGCAGGCACACATAAAATACATGCTCAATCAGTCAAATAAGAACTTATCGGGGAATATTTATTCAAATAAAACTAACTCTCCTTTAGCAATTTAAGAAATAAAGTTTAATTCTTTTAGAAATTTACTTACTAATTCGATGTGAGTTAAGCAATTCACGCTACCAATGTGTTCACAATTAATCTACGTACACATGTTTTTAGGTCCTAACTACCCGAACAATAGCATAATAGTAGCTACGCAAGGACTCTCGTCACCTCGTGCATATGTAGCCCCCACAAATAGGAGCACATAATCAATTACTTCACCTATGGGGTAAATTCCCCCTCACAAGATTAGAAAGGAAACTCACCTCGCTCCGAAGATCTGCAACCGGCATTCTACATTCTTCCGGAGACTTGCACCAACGCACAATGCTCCAAAACTAGCCAACGATCATGTAAATCCATTAATACATGCTCAATTATACTTCACAACCCAATTTATAACAATTCCTAACCCCGAACGAAAAGTTGACAAAAATGCCCTCGGGCCCACGTGCCCAGAATCCGAAATTTCTCGAAGATAAAGTTTACCCATGACCTTAGGAACTCAAATATATAATTTTCTCTTAATTTCATACTCAAAATCATGGTCAAAATCCAAGATTATAATTTTCTAGGTTTTCAACCAAAACCTCAATATTTACTCTAATTTCCATGCTTAAAGCTATATATAATTGATATATTCAACTCAAGAGTGGTGGGGATAACTTATCTTAACATTGATGATAAAAACCCCCCTCTTGGAGCTCCCCAAAATCGTCCAAGCCATGAAGAAATGAGGGAAATGAACTAAATCCCCGATTTTAAAGCACCTTCTGCCTTCAGCAATTTTCGCTTCTGCGGAACCGTGTCCGCTTCCGCGATCCCGCTTTTGTGGATCAATAGCCACTTATGCGGCTTACACTGGACCTCCCCATTTCACTTCTGCGATCAGCCTTCCGCAGATGCGGTCCCGCTTCTGCGGAACCTTGACCGCATCTGCGGTCCACACGCCCTTGGTCAATTCCGCTTCTACAGTTCTCCACATTGCAGGTGTGGTCCGCTTCTGCGGAAGCCCAACCGCATCTACGGATCCCTGCAGCTCCAACCAAAATTGCTTCTACGGTCTCCCCTTCGCACATGCGACACCGCTTCTGCGGTCCCCATTTCTGCAGAAGCGGAAATACCAGAAGTAGCAGCTTCATCACTTCTTCAAACTCCGAATTCGATCCGTTAGCCACCCGGAATCCATCCGAGGCCTTCGGGACCCCAACCAATCATACCAACCATTCCCAAAACACATTAAGGACCTGCTCGAAGCCTCAAATTACATCAAACAATGCTAAAATCATCAATCGACCTCCAATCCAAGCTTTATGGACTTTGAACTTTTCAACTTCTACTTCCGATGTTTTAAACCTATCAAATAATGTCCGATTGACCTCAAATTTTGCACACAAGTCATATTTGATATTACGGACCTACTCTAACTTTCGAAATTAGATTCCGACTCCGATATCAAAAAGTCAACCTCCGGTCAAACTTCTCAAAAACCTTCAAATTTCTATCTTTAGCCAAATGGCTCCAAAATGACCTACGGATCTCCGAATTCACTTCCGATCGCGCTCCCAAATCCAGAATCACCATACGGAGCTATTCACAGTCTCGAAATCCCAAACGGACATCAATAATACTGAAATGCACTTCAAGACAAACTTATGAAATTCCTTCTAAAATGCTAACTTCCACAATAGGCGCCAAATGCTCCCGGGTTATCCATAGCCCAATCCGGGCATATGCCCAAGTCCAAAATCATCATATGAACCTGCTGGAACCTTCAAATACCGATTCCGAGGTTGTTTACTTAAAATTTCAACCCTAGTTTATTCTTTCAACTTTAAGCTCCCGAAATAAGAATTCTCTTCTCAAATCAACTCTGGACTTCCCGAAATCAAATTCCGACCACGCGTACAAGTCATAATACCTGAAATAAAGCTGTTCATGGCCTCTGACAGCTGAACGGAGCACCAGTACTCAAAACGACCGGTCGAGTCGTTACATTTAGGTAGAAATTGAGAATTTTGAGAAATTGAGATTTAGACCTTAAATTGAGGTCGAATTTCAAAACTAATCTCATAACCGTGCTAGAGGGTGAACGGGTAATTGGGTTTTAGTCTGAATCTCAGATTTTGACCAAGCGGGCCGGGGTTGACTTTTTCCAAAAAATTAAAGGTTGATTATTCTTCACTTGTGGGTAGTTTCTAAAGCTTATTTTGAATTATTTGAACTATATTTGGTTAGATTTGATTGGTTTGGAGACTAATTCTAGAGGAAAACTCGCGGTTGAGCATTGATGTGGTTGCGGAGTGAGGTAAATGTCGTGGTTAACCTTGACTTAAGGGACTAGGACTTTTTTGTATATTTGCTACATGTTTTATGTGTGGGAACACCGTGTATGTGAGGTGACGAGTGCTTATGTATTATTGTTTTGTAAAGGCATGCATGTGGAACTTATTTATTTGTGTATTATTATTTTGTTAATTATAATATCCATGATTCGGTTAGATTATTACGTCTTTGATTATTCGTTTCATATTTTTTGATTACTTCAAAGTTGTTGAATATTTTTCGAAAGTTGAAGCTTGATATCATGGCACCATATTTGAATTTAATCATTCTCTACATTGCTTATTATTCAAATTCATATTATTATTATTACACGGTGATGATGTAGAGAAATAATTTAACTTCAAATATGATGCCATGATATCAAACTTCAACTTCCAAAATATTCAACATCTTTAAAATAAGAAATAATAAGAGATGAATAACTAAAGAAGTAATAATTCAACTTAAGCATGAATAACATATTAACAAAACAATATAGTACAAAGAAATAATTTTCACCCGCATGCTTTAACCCAATGATAATACATAGGCACTTGTCACCTCATATATACGTTGTCCCCACACATAAAACACCTAGTAAATAGACCAACAAGTCTTAATCCCTCAAGTTAAGGTTAATCACGACACTTACCCTACTTCCGCAAACAAATCAGTGCTCAATTGTGCTTTTTCTTCTAGAATTAGCATCCAAACCATTCAAATCTAACCAAATATAGTTCAAATAATTCAAAATAAGCTTCAGAAACTACCCACGTGTGAAAAAGATTCAACCTTTAATATTTTTGAAAAAAGTCAACCTCGGGCCCGCTTGGTCAAAATCCAAAATTCGGACCAAATACGATTACCCATTCATCCCCGAGCCCAATTATGTGATTAGTTTCAAAATCTGACCTTAATTTGAGGTCTAAATCTCAATTTCTCAAAATTTTCAATTTCTACCATGGTAAAACACAGATTAAAGGTTAACATCAATGGATTTTTATGAAGATGTAAGAAAACAAGTTAAAATCCAGTAACCTATGAAGTTGGGATGAAAACCCTCTTTAAAATCGCCTCTAGGCCGAGCCAAAATTGAAAATGGTGAGAAATGGGACAAATCCCTATTTGAAACTTTAAATCACTGTCTTCTTCATATTCGCGAAAGACCTCACGCGATCGCGAAGAACAACGGCCTGAGTCGCGTTCACGATAATCGATCCGCGTTCGCGATGGCCTATCCCCCTGGCCTTTGCATTCACAAGCCTAGGCTCGCATTCGCATAGAGTAACTGACCAGCTCCCCCAGGTCCCTCCCTAATACTACGCGTTCGCAAGAGTAGGGTCACATTCGCGAAGGGTAAATCCCCTACTACTTCGTATTTGCGACCAGCATCTCGCTTTCATGATAAATGAAGTCCTCCCCATCCCTTATTCCCCTTTGTTATTGCAAGAGGCTTCGCGATCACGAAGCACGTTGCACCAGACACCAGAAAACTAGCTGATACTGCAATCTCTAAGTCCAAAAATAATCTGTATCCTATATGAAACTCAATCGAGCCCCTCGGGCTCTAAATCGAACATGCACATAAGTGTAATAACATCATACAAACTCGCTCGAGAAATCAAAATACCAAAATATAACCTAGAACTATAAATCAGACATTAAAAATGCATAAGATTTTATAAGAAACTCAAGAACTTTCAAATTCACAACCGAGCGTCTGAATCCTATCAAATCAACTTCGTTTTGCACCAAATTGTATAGACAATAAAGTCAACCTACGGTCAAACTTCAGAAATTCTTAAACTTTAAAATTATTAATTTTCAATAAATCATGCCACATCAAGTTAGGGACTTCCGAATTCAATTTCGGACATGCGTCTAAGTCCAAAATCGCAATACAGAGCACATCAGGATCGTCAAAATACCGATCTGGGTCCGTTTACACAAAAATATTGACCGTAGTCAACTCAATTTATTTTTAAAGCTAAAATTCATATATATTTTTTCACAATAAAACTTTTTAAAAAAAAAATACGGACTGCACATGCAAATTGAGAAATACTAAATAGAGCTAATCGAGGCCTTGGGACACTGTAATAAGTGCTAGAGCTCAGAATGACCTATCATTCATCACACACACTTCCCATAGACACGTGTGCCATCTATAAAGATCACTGGTCGAAAATGTACAAAATCATCAATGGATGGTTTAAAGGCCTAAAATACATATCTTAATATGTTTTATTGAATTCCAAGACAATGGTCATTCACCCATTCAATAATTATATTAGGGTTGGAGTATTGTAGAGCACTCATGTACCTTAATAAAATTGCAAATGACATATCTCTGTTACCAAATACTATCTCGAACGCGTGTTTATACCTGAGAAGTACCTTTTTTGGTAATAATAAATCTGCATCTGATGTTATACACTGTTTTACCATGTACCTTATGGACTCTCAAGTTGTGAAATCCATATATAGGCAATCATATCAGTATCCAGGTTAAAATAATTTTTATTGAATGTGTCCATATTATGTTTATGTCTGCCGATGTATTTGCCAATCACCCACATGTTGCTTCCACAGTACCTTGCATGAAGCATCCACATACATCTCAATTTCATGCATGGAAGAACTTGCTCAAAATAAGAGATAATATGGAGGAAGAATTACTCTGTAAAATTAATGCTGGAAATAGTAGTTTTTGGTGGGACAATTGGTCTGAAATGGGTGTTGTGGCTCAAATCATTCATAGACAAGACATCTGTGGGGTCCAGGTGGTTAGAGATGTTATTACTGATGATAAATGGGATGTGGATCAGCAGTAGTTACCAGAGTTCCTTACAGAACAAATTCGATCTATTGGCATAGGGAACCAAAGTTGTTGTGATATACCAGTTTGGATGCCTAATAGTACTGGTAACTTTACTACATCTTTATCCTAGGATAGAGTTAGACAAAGAAAAGACTCTTGTATCTTCTTGAAGAAAAATTGGCATAAGCAATTACCTTTTCAAATGTCTTTATGCTATGGAGAATATTGAAAAGGAAATTACCTTTTGATAACATCATTATTAAGTTTAGACTGAGTATGGTATCCAAATGTTTCTGCTGTGTTAACCCACAAAGAAAAACTCTTCACCATTGATCACGCTCAACTAAGTCTCACAAAAGACTATGCGGGCGTTGCAAATATAATCTGAGTATTATAGCCCAGAGTCGAACCACATAGAATTGACCCACCAATTACCACCGTCAATTTACTCAATTCCCATAACCTGTTTCCTCAAACTTTTGGTTTCACAGTGATTGATTATCTAACAACTACGACTAAAAAGGAATATGGGCTGAAAAATAACTATGATTACTGTGTAAACAATATTAAGATGGCCTAAGGTATTGATTTCCCCCGTTGGTTCTTTCCTTGGTTGTATATTTCTTATAATTAGATTTTATCTATTTCTAACAATCATGAACTCTCTATTTATCATAATTCTTCTCAAGAAAATACAATAATCTACTAAACGCACTCTCTCAAGTTACGTTAGCTATTATTACAATATGTTTCACTTAGATTGCACACGGGATTTCGTTATCTCTAATCCAACCCTTAAATCCTCGGTTATGACTCTCGTCTATACTCCGAGAGTGATGCTGTTCATATAATCACCTAAATATGCACTCTCTCTCAAGAAGATACATACTAAATAGGAACGGATAATTGAGGGCCCTTTCAACTATTCCACAATCAAAACGTATATGAACAATTAGAAATTTAACAATAAAACCTAATTATAATGATAAAACAACCAAGTAAATCCCAACGGGTTCCATCAAAACCTTAGATTAAAAAATTAGCTACTCATGATATTGGGTAACACAATAGCTAAATAATTCATGCGCATAAATTACAAGAAAATAAGAAGAATAAAAAGTAATGGTGTTTCGTG
>MU705597.1:43612-68869 GCA_026770625.1 Nicotiana glauca | reverse complement strand
CGCCGTTTGGATTAAAAGGACGCCTGATCTGGACCGTCTATTGGATTTGATCAACGGCCTGCATGTAAACGCCAAAACGGCGTCGTTTGGCCTTTCTCTGACGGCTTGGGTGAGACGATTTGGGCTGGCACTTGGTTTGGGCTGGATTTGTTTGCAATTCTAGCCCCTTTGTGTTATTTCTTTGCAAACCACATTCGAATTAAAACCACTTTGGCCATATTAAGAGGAATAAAATTACACGCCTATTAATTAATACTCAAACCGTTTAAAACAAATTGCACATTTGAATAGAATCCTAATGGCAAACCACAAAACAGTGTATTTTTGTAATTTTCTTTTTAACCATTTTATGATTAATAAAAGATTTTACGACCGCACAAATAATTCCTACATGCATGCAAGACGTATTTTTGTATTTTTAATTAGTGCAAAAATAAACACATACCTACAAAATATAACACACACTTCATAAAAATCAAATGCGCTACAAAACTATTTTCTGTATTTTTGGAGTACTTGTCGTGAGAGCAAAAATCACGTGCTCGCACTCACTTTACTCCCTGCACCTCGCGTGCAGCTGCAGGTATTGATCACCCGGTAGAGGGATATTAGCTGATTGAAGGTATTACTATTGTAGCTGAGGAAGGTGACCGCCAGCGTTCGCGGCACCGGACATTGTCTTTAGAATTTCAGAATTTAATTTTGTATATTATTGGCCCTGTAGTTGTGTTCAGGTTTTCTTTAGATGCTCGTTACTTGTGACACCCCGGTCGGGTTATGTTGGGATGTAAACACTGGTTATTATTGTCGTTAAGCGGTATTTATCTATTCATTTATGTTTAATAATTGTTAAAGAGACGATTTGGGTTAGTTGGCTAGCCTTGTCTTCACGAGAGGCGCAATAACGATCGGGTTAGGAAATTTGGGTCGTGACAAGGAACCTGTTCATGATCCTGTTCCTTAGCAAATGGCAGAAATATCTAGCAGAAGCTAGTTGGTTGTGAATGCTTACAAGTATCATAGTTCACATCCCATTGATAACATTCTTACTGATCCAACATCTAGAGTTAAAACCAGATCACAATTAAAGAATCTATGTGCTTTTGTTGCTTTTCTATCTATCATTGAACCTAAAATGTTGTTGAGGCTTTGCAGGATGCTGATTGGGTAAATGCAATGCAGGATGAGCTTAACCAGTTTGCCAGTTTGAAAGGAGTCAAGTTTGGCACCTAGTACCAAGACCCAAGGACAGATCAGTCATTGGTACAAAATGGGTCTTTAGGAACAAGCTTGATGAAGATGGAACGGTTACAAGGAACAAGGCAAGATTGGTGGTCCAAGTTTACTGCCAGGAGGAGGGCATAGACTATGATGAGACTTTTGCTCCAGTTGCAAGACTAGAGGCAATCAGACTTCTCATAGACTTTGCAACACATATGGAATTCACTCTTCATTAGATGGATGTCAAAAGTTCCTTCCTAAATTTCTACCTAAAAGAAGAAGTGTTTGGGAAACAACCTCTAGGATTTGAGAGTAAGGAATGTCCTGAGCATGTGTACAAGCTGGACAGGGCTCTCTATGGACTCAAGCAGGCCCCAAGAGCATGGTATGAACGACTGTCAAAATTCCTATTGGAGCATGATTATAAGAGAGGTCAAATAGATAGTACCTTATTCATAAGGGAAAAAGGTAAGGATCTCCTTGTTGTACAAATTTATGTTGATGACATAATCTTTGGGGCCACCACTGACAAGCTAAGTAAGGACTTTGCAAAATTAATGGGGAGTGAGTTTGAAATGAGCATGATGGGTGAGTTAAATTTCTTCTTAGGCTTACAGATCAAACAAAGTCCAAATGGAACCATGATCCATCAGCAGAAGTATACAAAAGAGCTAATCAAAAAGTTTAAAATAGAGGAATCTAAAGAAATAGACACACCCGTTGCAACTTCCACTAAATTAGATGTTGATGAACCTAGTTTATCAGTTGATCAAAAGTTGTATAGGGGTACGATTGGTTCACTCTTGTATCTCAGTACTAGCCGACCTGACATTGTTTTCAGTGTAGGAATTTATGCTCGTTTTTAGGCAAATCCAAAGAGTCTCACATGACTGCTGTCAAGAGGATACTGAGATATCTGAAACAAACCAATGATCTTTGCATTTGGTATCCTAAAGGTAGTAATTTTGATTTAGTAGGATATGCTGATGCTGAATATGCAGGTTTTCTAGTGGATAGGAAGAGCACCTCAGGTATGGCACACTTCCTTGGTTCATGTCTTGTGTCATGGGCTACCAAAAAGCAAAATTCTCTGGCCCTATCTACTGCTGAAGTTGAGTATGTTGTTGTTGCTTCTTGTTGTGCTCAGTTATTATGGATCAAACAACAGTTGGTAGATTTTGGAATTGAAGTGGGATGTATTCCAATATTTTGTGTTAACACTAGTTCTATAAGTATGACGAAGAACCCTGTTCATCATAAGAGGACTAAGCACATAGATGTTAGACACCACTTCTTAAGAGATAACTATGAGAAAGAACTGATTTCAATAGAATTATGTGCTACTGATAAACAAATAGCTGACATCTTCACTAAAGCACTGAGTAGAGAAAACTTTGAGAGGAACAGGTTGGAATTAGGGATGATTAAGATCACCTAAAATGTCCAGTTCAGAATGCACAATGAAAAAAAAAGGAAAAATGAAAAAAAAATTTGGTTAGGAGTTTCAACTTTGTGTAAATATCTAGATTAATTCTTACTCAGTCTCATACTTTAATCGGTATACTCATGTGTCATGTGTATATATGACTCACTAATCTCCTACAAAGTTTTTTTCTATTATGACATTTGAGGCATGTTCAAGAGAGTTCTACTTGAAAAATTTGGTTCATCGGTATATGCTTATGAGAAAGTTCAGGTATGTTTTCTATACTTTGTACAATTAGAAAGATTAATTTTTCAATCATGATCAAAAGTCCTACATTCCTCAAATTCCCAGAAATTCTATCTATTGAGCATTGAACCAGTTTCATTCTCCTATAACTCTAAATAAAATGGGATTTTTCCCTAAAATCTAGCGTCGCTTATTAATCACTAAGATACCGGAATTTTAAAGTAATTAGACTTCTATTTGACTCCTACATCAAGTTGTCGTTACTGCAATTACTTCTAATCATCTTTAAATACTCACCACACTCTTCTTCATTATTTCATAAACGTCAAAAGTCCTTCTCTAGTTCTGATCATCTTTCTTCTCTCCAAAATTCCCAAATTCTTCAAGAAACAATTCACCATGTGTAACCCCAAGATAATCCTGGCACTCCCTCACCTGTATCTCATTCGAATACATCCTCATCTACTCCTCCTATGGAAAACACAAAACCTAGGTTTCATAGGCAGAAAATGCTAGCTAAAAAAACTGTAGCTTCTGGTTCTCTAAGAAAAGCTCTAAATGAGAAATTGAGGGCTATCCAGAAGAAGAAAAGTTCTGCTGAAGAACCTGACTCCAGCTCTGAGCCTTAAGCTTTTTCTCTGCTAGAGAAGGTGACGAACATGGTTCTTCTGACACTGACAAAAATTAAGAAACCCCTGGGGAGTTCAATACTTGTTTGGTATTTTTTGATGTAGTTGAAAAAGTAGATAATAGGTTTGTTTTGGTTGGTTCTGTGAAAGATGTAAAGGGGGATGAGTAAAGTAGGAAGGGTAGTAAAAAGAAAGAAAAAGTTCTTGCTATTTGTGGAGATATGGAGGAGAGTGGAAACAAGTCATGGGGAAATAGTTCTAGGGAGACGGCTGAAGGGCTAGTAAATTTAAGCAAGCATCAAGATGAAACTGGTGCATCTGGGGAAGAAATTTTGGCATATATGCTGAAGAAGGTTGGGGCCAGTTATGATCCAAAGAAGCACAAGGCTACCTCACAATAGGCTCCACCTGCTTCCAAGCCACCCAAGAAAAGCAAAATGTCATCCCCAAAATCTAGTGTACCTTCAGTACCTAAGGGAAGAGCTACCAGGAGCAGGGTCAAGCAAAGTGAAGCAGAACTGCAGAAAGCTCAGGAAGAGAGCAGGAAGAAAAAGAGGGAAAAAGGAAAGGCTAAAGTTGTGGAGAGTGTTGAGATTGCAGAAGAAGAAGAAGAAGAGGAGATGGACCTGGTCCATCAAGAAAGAGGAACAACTGAGGAGGTTCCTACTCCCAAACCAAAAATATCCAAGACTTCTTCCAAGAGTCTTCCTCTGAACATGTATCTGCTGAATCCACATTAGCCAAAAGAACTAGATCTGCAGTGAATGGGAAAAAGGTAAAAATAACTAAAGTTATAAAAGAAGAATGGAGTGGAGAATAAAAAGAGGAGGAGTCTGAGAAAGAAAAAGATAGATTTGTCATTTTTGGAAGGAGAAAAATTTTGAAAGGTAGATTTTTGAAAGACCTGGAGGAGCCAGGAATGAGAAGATTGGTGGATACCCTAGCTGCACGAGGGTGGAAGGACATGGTCCTTGAAATGGATGGTAGACTGGGTAGGAATGAATTGATAGAGTTTCTGGCCAATGCCACTGTGAAAAATGGGGTAGTCTCCAGCATGGTTAAGGGTGTAAAAGTAGAGTTTGATGTAAGACATACCTAGTGAAGGGTATGATGATTATACTAGGCAGAGGTGGCCTTGTCTGGATTCTCTCCCTACTGCTCTCCAAATCACCAAAAATTTTTGTGATGCTGCAAATGCTGAAGATGTACCTGAAGCCAAATTTGTTCAAAAGAGTGATATGAGACATATGCACAAGGTATTATTTGAATTTATGAACAAGTGCCTACTACCCAGACAGGAGAGGAGGCATACTGCCAACTATATGGACCTGGTTCTTGTGGAGTGCCTTGATAGTGGAAAGCAGATAAATTGGCCTGCTTTTACTGTCAAACTACTGGACAGGGTCATTAATGGATCCAAAGCACATGCAACTCCATATGGTTTCATACTCACAACTGTGCTGGACAGGCTAAGGGTTCCTTTGAAGAAATGGGAGATGGCATCAAGCAAAGAGCATGTTGGTGTTAGGACCTTTTTGGCTTGTGACTATCCGGTCAATGACACCCCAGTTGAACCTGGTTCATCTCTGAAGACACCAGTGAATAGCAAGGTTAGGGCTTTAGTTCAAGAGTGTGGAACTAATGATGCTGAAATTGCTAGGCTTCAGGCTCGTGTTCCTGATTTGGAAGCTGAAAGAGATGGTCTTCGAGCTGAGCTAGCAAAAGAAATGGAGAAAAGTGAAGGAATGTTTTAGAATATGCTCAACCTTCTCCTATCCCAGCCCTCTAGTTCCTCCCATCCTTAGGTCCTCCAGTTCTTGTTTTTTGAACCTCTATAGAACCCCCAGTGACCCAGATTTGGCACTTTTCTATTTTTTGTTGCTCATGTTTGGAAATGTTTCTTTCTTTTTATGGTCTGTTTGTGGAAACATATCCTAATCAATGACTTTCTCTTGTTCTATGAAGATTCTGATCTTAATAGTTAATTTTGTTTGTTGGTTGTTGATTAATTGAATCATGTTTTAACTTGCAATTGCCCAGTGGCTAGGAGTAATTATTAATATCTCGGACTCACAATATTTGCAACTTTTTTATGATGCCAAAAGGGGGAAGAGATATTGTGCTTTTCTTATCATTTTGAATAATGTGATATTTATAACCTGATTAAACCTGGTCCTTGATGATAAGTTAAAATTTCTAAGTTAAGTGTTGATGATTAAGTTGAGTTCCACAGGTTCTCTGATCAGTAAAAGCACAGAGTTTGTCATCATCAAAAAGGGGGAATTTTTTGGCCCATGTTCAGGTGAAGTTTTGAAGAATGACAAATGAACTCAGTCATGGACCAGGTCCATCATGTGAGACACAGTGTTTATCAACCTATACATGTGAGATGCACGTGAAGGAGATAAGTCTCAAGGATAAAGCAGCAATATCTCATGTACCGATCGAAAAGGTTGCATATTGGATAAGGAGAGGAAAAGAGAACACAATCCGGATCAAGGATAGGGTTGGAGTTTGTATTGTTCAAGGACTTAACTTCGATGGAAGATTACCAATTGAGTCTCAATCAAACACTGATTACTCACTCATTAAATAACAGTGATTGTTCTCTTTTACAGGTATTGCATAAATACAGAAGTAAAACTAAATTGAGAGCAAAAGAGCGAGGCAATTTATGTGAAATTCAAGTGTGCATTCCTGAAGCTACTTGGACAAGATAAAAGAACCAATTCCATTGTGTTTATTCTTATTATAGTTCAATTGTAATAGGTGTTTTAAAATTGTACCTTTCCAGCTTTTGTAGAAGCAATTGTAATAGGTACTTTAAGTATTCTAGTTATAGGCTAACTTGAAGGTGTCGCAACAGTTGAGGTTGTGTGCCACACTGGGATTAGAGTTTAATCCTTAGGTTTACAAGAGTTTTGTAAATGTTGTTTTAGCTCAGTGATTTTAGTGGAAGTTTAGGAAAATGCTACTGAGTAGTAGGTCGTGGTTTTTTCACCTTTTGAGCCAGTTGTTTTCCACGTAAAAATCTGTGTGTTCTTTATTTTATGCATTCTTAATTCCGCAAACAGTAGTAGTAAGTATACCTAGAAGAACTAGGTTTTTCTAGAGCGAAAATTGGTACCACAAAAATCACCACCCCCCTTCTTGTATGGTATTGACGTTTAGAACATCACGGCCTCATATCAATAAGCCACATCGTGGCGTACAATCTTAGGCCTTCGGCCTCATAATCATAATCAGTGTATCCTCACAACATAGTCCCTTGGCCTTACTCAGTCAGAATCGCATAAGCCACTCGAGCAACAGTAAAACATGATGCTCAACCCAATTTATCATTAAAAATAACATTTAATGTTTAAAACAGAATAAACATGGCTGAATTATGAAAAGTAGTAGAATATAGCATGATTGCGTACAAGTAGAATGTCAAAACAATGAGGGCATATCAGTAAAAATCCCCTAAGGATCCAAATACTTGGCACGAGGCCCAAATATGGCATTCAGCCCAAAACATGATGATAGAAAATAGTTTTCAATTAAATATGCAGTAAAACAGTCATTCGGGATGGACTAAGTTACAATCCCCAACAGTGTCCGACCCCACACTCGTCATCTAGCGCGTGCGCCACCTCAATATAGCACCACGATGTGCAATCCAGGGTTTCATACCCTCAGGACAATATTTAAAATTACTACTCACCCCAATCCGATTCAAACTCTAGCCGGCGATGCCTTTGCCTCTCAAATCGACATCCAAATGCTCCAAATCTAACCAAAATCAGTATATCATCGTCAATATATGCTAAATAAACAAAGCGCAGGCGAAAATAATCAAATTAACTCAAAACTCCCGAAATTGATTAAACCTGGCCCTCGGGCCCACGTCTCGAAATCCGACCAAAGTCTCAAAATTTGACAACCCATTCAATTACGAGCCTATCCATACTAGTTTCACTCAATTATGACTTCGAATCGGCTTTCAAATCTCAAAAATTCATTTTATGAAGTTGAGCAATTTTCCCAAAATTTACATCCAACATCTCTACTCAAATGATGAATCCAACGTTATAATCATGTATTTTCGCCAAAATATAGTTAGAATCACTTACCCCGATGATTTTCTTGAAAATTACTAGAAAATTTTCCAAAGCCCGAGCTCTCTAGGTCAAATTATGAAATAAAACCCCAAATCTCGTATTTATAGAGTACCTTTCGGATCCCCATCACTGTTGACCGAGATGACCACTACTGATTGCGGTAAAACCATTGTTGACTGCTGTAAAACTATTGCTTCAGCGAAAAATGTTGATTGCAGTGACATGCTTTAGTATTTTTGCCATAACGTTCTGAAAACTAGACATGAAGGGCTAGAACTTTCGTTTTCAAATCATCTCAAACTTCCATGTATATCAATAGATATAGGCTTCCGAAGTTGGACCAACGACCTACGGATTCTTCATGACCACAGACTGTGGACTGTGGACCATTTTTCGCGACCGCAACAAAACCATCACGCTTAGTGATAAATCCATTGTTCCCAGTGGTAAAACTTCCACCCCAGCTCTAAATTTAAGCACCATAACTAATGCCTGAGTCCCGGTAATGCCCGGAATCACTCAAAACTCAACTGAAACACATCCAAGGCCGTCGAGACCTCAACCCAAACATACCAACACCTCCCATAACATCATTAAAACTTAGTTGAGCCTTCGAATCACTCAAAACAATGCCAAAATAGCAAATCAACTTTGGATTCAAGCATAAGAACTTAGAAACTTTCAAGTTCGACAAACGATATCGAAACCCATAAACTTAACTCCTAATGACCTGAAATTTTGCACACACGTCACAGATGACACAATAGACATACTCCAACTTCCGGAATTCCATTCCGACCCCTATATCAAAATCTCATCTATCAACCAGAAAATGCCAAAATCCCAATTTTGGCGATTCAAGCCTAAACCTTCCACGGACCTCCAAAATACGTTCCGATCATGCTTCTAAGTCCCAAAAAACCTAACGGAGCTAACCAAATCATAAAAATTCCAATCCAAAGTCATCTACCAACAAGTCAAATAATTGTCAAACCTTTCAAATTTTAAGCTTCAAAGGGAGAACTTCTCTTCCAAATTCATTCTGATTACCGTGAAACCCAAAACTGATAATTTACATAAGTCATAGTACATCACACGGGGCTAGTCATGTCTGAGAACTAGCGAGCGAAGTGCAAAAACTCAAAACGACCGGTCAGGTCGTTACATTCTCCGCCACTTAAACATACGTTTGTCCTTGAACATGCCCAAAGTTGTTCCGAAAACCATAAAATCATTTTGAAACCTTACCATGCACATACCCGGGGGTTATACCACGTCACCCTATCTCATATAGGTCCGATAACACAGTGTAACAGAAATTTAACAATCCAACTAGCCCATAAAACTTAGAATCACATTTCCACTTCCGAAATCATCCACAAGATCAGAATCTCACATCTATACTCTGAATAAGCTTGAACAAGCAGTAATAACCAATACCTACAGCCTCAGGTGCAATTACATGATATACCACATAACTCCAACACTTGTAGCGATAACTTTTAATCACAGTTGCACACAATAACCGAATACCGATAGAAAAGCTCTTATCAACTAAAGTCTCATTCCAACACTTTCATATACTGCCAATGATAAATGAAACACACAGTGATGTTCTAAAAGTCAATACCACATAAAAAGGGGGTGATTGGTATGGTACCCAATTTTTTATCTAGAAGAACCGGGTTCTTCTAGGCGTTCTAACTATTACTGTTTGCGAAATTAAAAGTACATAAAATAAAGAACACAGAGATTTTTACGTGGAAAACTTCTGGCTCAAAAGGTGAAAAAACCACGACCTACTACTAAGCAGCATTTTCCCAAACTTCCACTAAAACCACTGATCCAAAATAGGGTTTACAAAAATCTTGTAAACCTAAGGATTAAACTCTAATCCTGTTGTGGCACGCAACCTCAACTGCTACGACAACTTCAAGTTAACTCTAACTTGAATACTCCAAGTACCTAATACAATTCTTTTACTAAAGTTGAAAGGTACAACTTTAAATCACCTACTACAATTAAACTAGAATAAAAGAAAGACACAATGGAATTGGTTCTTCTATCTTGTCCAAGTAGCTTAAGGAATGCACACTCAAATCTCACATAAATTGCTTGCAAAATTGCCTCGCTCTTTTGCACTCAATTTAGTTTCACTTCTGCGTTTGTGCAATGCCTGTAAAAGAGAACAATCACTGCTATTTAATGAGTTAGTAATTAGAGTTTGATTGAGCCTCAATTGTTGATCTTCCATCGAAGTTGAGTCCTTGAACAATACAAACTCCAACCCTATCTTGTATCCGGATTGTGTTCTCTTCTCATGAGGAGACTTTCTCTCCTTATCCCATATGCAACATTTTCGATCAGTGTTGATACCCAATTTTTCCCTACGTATTTCTTATATGAAAATACTTTCAATATGCATATATAATTATGTCCTAGTATTTTTGTATTTTTCCTAATTTTTTTAAGGATTTTTAAATCAATTTATTGTCTATTTTATCAATACAAAAACCAATAATTATTCCCAAAATTATTATTTTGGAGAATAACTTATTTTATTCTCATATCTATACCAAAATATAGTTAGAGTAATTTTTATATATCTTTTCAAATTCATTTGGTATTTTAAAAGTTAAATTGCATATAATTAAAATTTTAGCCTACTTTAAGATTTAATAGCATTTTATAATTATGAAATTGGTTCAAATATTTATATATTATCAACTGATCCAGTACTTTTAATTTTCTTTCAAAATCATTTTTACTACTTTTATAAAATAAAAAAGGAAAATTGGCTATTTAAAATTTGGCCCCATTTTATTTCAATTGCAACCCCATTACATTTCGACTATAGCCAAATTGACCCCCCCCCCCCCATAATTGACCCAATTTTGAATCCCAAATGGACCAGCCCAATTCCATTTAACCCGTCCCCTAAACCAACTCAAATGATCTAACCCGGTTCCCTAAGATCAACGGCCACTATTCACCCTTCCATAATTAAACACAGTTGACTACCCTAATCCCCGCATTTAATTCCAATAGATGCCTCTGAATACCCTCCCTCTCTCAAACCCTCTCGAAGGTTATTGGAAACTCTAATCGTCTTCTACCATTTTCAACCTCAATCTCACCGGAATCCATGGCCTCTCAGGCCATGGATAGCCTATACCCACCTCCCTCCTCTCTTAAATGCTTGGTGTTCGAAGTTTTAAGGTCTGACCTCGATGGTGTCCATTCAGATCTTCGTCAATTCAATGTTCCATGGCCTCTCCGGCCTTGCTCCGACGTATCCAAAGCATTTCGAGCCTGGTTCTGACTCATCCAACTCAAGATCGAACCCTTTTTTCAATCCTTTCTCATTCTAGGGTTCCTCTGAAATCCTAGCTATTCGAGGTTTCTCTGATTGTTTTCTTAAATCTATTCTATATGCTCTACTTGAGTTTTAAAACGTCTTCCCCAATTTTTCTTTCAAAAATTACTTCTCTTCGATTTAGGGTTTCTGAAAAGTTTAAAATGATTCTCCGACTTTTATTTTCGTTTTTCTTTGTGTATATTTTTCACGCATGTGCTTCTACTAATTTCTTATGTTTTTTTCTACTATATATGTTCTTTTGTGCCATGTCTTTCTACTGTGTTTCTACACCATGCTCGCATGTTCATCCTGTTGTGTTTTTCCTATATGTCTTGTTGATATACTTTTCTGGCATTTTGTGTTCTTCAACTATATGTTTCCCTACTGAGTTCTTAAGTTCTTTGTTTACCTTTTACTGGACCTTTTTTTTAGTTCCCTTTAAACATGTTTCTTCTACTATTTCTTAAATGCTATACTATCTCTTTTCTCTTCTGAACCCTGTTTAAGTCTCAAGTTTTTCTTAAACATGTTCCTCCTACTCTCACTATGCTTCAAATAAGTTTTTTCACTTTGTTGCTTCAAACCTGCTATTATATCTGTTTGTTTTCTCATG
Organism: Nicotiana glauca; assembly: GCA_026770625.1. Taxonomy (NCBI): domain Eukaryota; kingdom Viridiplantae; phylum Streptophyta; class Magnoliopsida; order Solanales; family Solanaceae; genus Nicotiana; species Nicotiana glauca. Next base: position 57,273 of record MU705597.1, on the reverse strand, counting down.
AGTCTCTGAAAGAGATATCAGAGCATGTGTCAATTACTTGCCTTCTCATCTCTGTATCTGATTCGAAATGGAAACCCTAGAATTTGGGGGGTTTTCCTTTTGTTCGGACCAGGGTTCTATTTTGGAACCCTTGACTCTCTCGGACCCATCCTAAGTCTGCGAACTAAGTTTGAATGTCTTTGTCTACGACTCTGAACTTTTCTTCTATGCTAGACTCTTCTACTAATTGGCGTGTTAGTTCTTCATGTTTAACGTGTCTGTATGCTTTATATATTAGGAATTTTCTACAAAGAGTTTTTGCCAGCTTTTGATTGATTCAGAATTCCTTTTGATAAGGTTTGATTGATTGTTACTGATTTTCTTTAAGTAAAACATTTCTTCGCCTTTTCCGACTGGATTCATTCATACTGAACTTCAGACTTTGTGATTTAATGGATGTTAATTGATTTCCTTTATTTATTTGCACAAATCGTGTGCTATTAGACTTTTTCCTTAAATAAATCTCTGTGTATTTACACTTCTTGTACTGCTTTGGAAAAGGTTTTGATCAATATCTTTCCTAAATAATTTTTACCCGTTTGAAATCAGAATGCCTTAATTAAAGGGAAACTTTTGTATTTGATTTTCAAATTATTCTCATACCTTATTATGCTTCTCTTCTACACTATAAAAAGGGCATGACTCCTTTCTCAACAACACACCTTGAATTCGATACTTTCAGACACTTTAAACTACACAACTTTCAATTCAACACTTTTACACTACTCAAGTATCATAGTTCTCTAATCATAGCATTCTGACCATTGCTTGCACTCTGGCTTTAAAAGACTACTCCTTTCTTTTCTTGTTTCCCTAAGACTAGTATGTTCTAGTTTTGATTTTCAACCTCATCCTAATGTGTTTATTTTTACACTTCTATTTACTGTCTATGTTTAATGTTGATTAGCTTGTTAATTTCTTTGCATATGTTTCTACTGTGAATCCCTGCACCTCTGTCCCCCTTTATGTGCTTTGAGTTGAAGCTCAGAACAGGGCAACATGCAAGTTGCTGCTCATGTTTGGACTTGATCCCTTAAAGGGGTCCTAACTCCCAAACAAGTTGGCCTAACAGGCTGGTGGGGTGTGCCATCACTTCCAATTGCTAGGTATGACCATTAGCATCTCTTTGCTTCCTCTCAAAATCCCTCTCTGCACTTACACTCTCTCTTAGCTTCTAAGTTATGCCCCCCTCCTGTGAGCCTTGCTTTGGGACCTAGAGTTCCCTCTGAAATTGGACACTTGAGGGCTGGCTCTTTCACATTGCGCTTTGATTCAATTCTGCAATATATTTGGGTGTGAGCACTTTCTGGAGTCCATTTGAGACTCATAGGGAACTCTGACACATCCCAAATAAGAGAAAGGCTTTGTAATATGCTCTTTTGAGATTGGTTTACTTTATGCTTTAGACAGGAAGTCTAAATCAGGCTTTCCTTGGTTTTAAAGTTTTAGTTCTCTGATGTAATTTTACTTTTTCTTATTCATCCTGGGCTGTAATAATAACTTGTAATAACTATTGGGGTTGTTAGTGAAAAGGGGAGGGTCAATCATGTATGCAAAATGGTAGATATCATATTCATAGTGAATACTTACACTTCTATACTCGTGTATCGTGTTTTCATCCTGCACTTGTGCATCTCATATAGAGACCCTATCTATAGGTTTCTGCATTTTTGTACCTCATATAGAGACCATGTCTATAGGTTTCTGCACTTCTGCATTATGTAGAGATAATGTCTATAAGTCATTTCTAAATTGCTGCATATCATATAGATAATATGCCTATAGGACTTCCTGAATTTTGCATTTGCATCTATCACTAGGCAAACCTATTAATAGGTTTAAAATAACAAACAGCATTCTAGACACCATGCCTATAGGACTTCTACAGTCTTATTTCGACTAAAAAAAAGTGTGTAAAATCAATAGCACAGCATGACTACAGGAGCTATCAACTAAATCTGAATCGACCATTCGCTTATAAGTCTAAATTAGTAGTAACAAATGCTTAACATCTGAAGAATTTATGCTTTCTGTAATTAAAAACTTATCTTCTTTAAAATCAGTATACTTCTTTTCTGAAACTAGTAGATATCACGCCTATAGGTTTCATCTAACACTTAGGCAAGCCATAAGGTGAAACTCGTAAATTGAATCAGATTCTATTAACTACAATCGGTAGGCAGGCCTAATTCGGGTTTCTTATTTGAAATGTGTAATAGATCAGTCTTCCACAACTCTTAAGTTTAATCAGACCCTAATCAGTACGTGTAAGGCATGCTAAATTATATGCTTCTCTTTGTTTTTAAGGAGGTTTGTTTGAGCTTTTCTATCTGTTATATGCTTCTCCCCCATGTTTGTTACATATGTGTTTTGATTGTCGCCTTAGAATTTTATCCTTTGAAACTATAAAACCTCACACCCTTCCCTTTAGGATTAGTAGTTCCAAACACCTTCGGGACTGATAGGATGGGACGAGTGATAGCATGCAATAAGTAAAACGAGACCATTCTGCCTTTAATACCTTAATAGGGTGGTAAAGAGTAGATATGGATATGATGACCACGCGATAATACCACGTGTATAAACGGTTACCGGGTGTTGTGTGGGGTGATCCATATTATTTATAAACCTAGGACCCCCCCCCCTCCCTTTACTTCTTTGCTTTATTCAGAATTTCAAAACTAATTTTTCTCAAATTTCAGCTCCTTTGACTGCTTTTTAACTTCAACTAGTTGCAACAATTATGTGAAAACCCTCTTTGTATTTGTAACTTTTACTTTTCCACTTGTTGTTTGCACTTAAAGTAACAATTATAGTATGGCCAGGAACCACACTAGTGGATCTTGAGGGGTGCCTAACACCTTCCCCTCGGGATAATTTCAAGCCCTTACCCAATCTCTGATTTTCTAAATGAAAGTTATTTTAGTGTCCTAATTCACTTAATCATTAGGTGGTGACTCTTCAAACCCAATTCCCAAAAGGAAACGGGTTGTCCGCCCAAATGTCATAAACCCGATTTTGCGAGAAAAAAGGGGGCATCGACAGCATGGCGACTCTGCTGGGGAATTCTTTAAGGCTTTTACCATTTCATGCTATTTGAGACTTTATGCTTCTTTTTATATACTTATTTGAATAAATGCCTTCAAGTATTTTTTTTCTTCTTCTACCTCGAAACTGACTTGGCTCTTTGTTTCGTTTCCTTGTTTCTCTTAATGCTTTCCTTTATCACTTTCCTTTAATACTGTTGAAAATTAGGAGAACTATTGTAATTATTACTTTATGAACGTACAAATACGTGACAACTTGTTTTAATTATTGCAATTGCATATTCAACATCATATTCCACTCGTGCCAGCCAAAATACCATAGCAACACTTATAATGAGTGGTTGCGCTATTCCAATATTATCACCCCCTAAATCCGGCAAAGGAATATTTACGGTAAAACCAATCGATGAACGGTGTAGTCGACGGTTCTGTGCCTTTCCCTCTTGAGTTGTCCGCTCAAGGGTACCAGTCTAATACCCCATAAAAACCTTACTCTGTTTAATTGTGCATGCATCATGGTCAAACCTAGATTGATTAGTTATGTTGTCCACATAATGATCCTTTAAGATAGCCTTGTCCAAAGTCCACTGGGTTTCCCTAAAATCCAAACAGACATCATCATGTTCTGTGCATTTATTTGGAGAACTAAATGCTTCATGCTAATTATTGATGTTAAATAGTCAAGTCTGGTGGGGGTAGGGTCGAACCCTTTTGTTTTACAGAAAATGAAGTACGAGATCCCTAGTTTCGGTGTGATTAGCACGCCCCCACTCTTGCTAGACTGGTGGAGGAATCTTCCATCAAATGACCAAATCAACGAGTGGAAAGAGAGGGCCACCAAAGCTAGCAAAAAGTTGTAATATCTGGAGCACAGTCTGCTGGAATTGGAAGGGAAAGTGAGGAAGAGAGTCATCGACTACCAGAACTTTGAGGGAAACAAAGGAGAACACCTGGCGAATGTATTTTTACTAGTGAACCTACACGAACTGGAGGATTTGATCAACGAAAGTATTCAACCTGAGGAAGGTTCTTCTGGGACCAAGTAGATAGGAATGTACTTTTTTCATTTATGAATGTAATAAGGCCAATGGCCATTAGCACCATTTTATTTCCTGTTATTTAGTGTTGTTTTGGGGTTCGTCTTATTTTTTATCAATAAAATCAGGCATTTAGCATTATAAGTTCTCCAAATCAATTTGTCGCGAGGCCTACCTCGGGCAAAACAAGGCTCCCAAATTAGGATATGATTTACATTCATGCACTATGTGTTTAAGTATCGCAATATCTTCTCTTATAATCCTCACTAACTTGTTACCTTTTTTTTTTACTTTTTGTTTTATTCCCCTCCCCCAAAGGTTAGTTCGTGCACTGTGGCATCGTCAGCATATTTTACAAGATCCAGGGGCCCTCCACCTACTCCTCCTACCAGTCCTGTCAAACACAAAAGCAAAGGAAGAATGGAAGAATTGAGAAAGGAAAACTCAGTTGAACGGGCAGAGATCACTCAGGGTACTCAGGTTTCTAGAGAAAGCGCGTCCCAACTCGAGCAAAAGCTGTTGAAGTTTAAGGAAGGACTGGATCAAGCTTGAAATTTGGCAAGTCTATCATTTTCCCTCGCCACTCCATGGGTTACTTTCCCAACTACTCATACTCGTGTACCTCCATAAAACGTCCCAAAGCAACAAAGCCATCCCCCTCCTCACCATCACTACAATTCTTGCCACACTTCCAACAACACTTAACTGCTCATCCTTGAACCACTGAACTACACAAATGATCATCTCCACACTCACCATAACACCCCCGTCTATGTGGAAACTATAAAACCCATTTCAAGCACACCCGAGTCCAATGACAAGGACTTGCTCATCAAGAGTCTGGCCGAAGAACTCAAGAAACTAACTACCAAGATTCAAGGCATTGAAGGTAGTAAGGGAATTGATGGGCTAAACTATAAAGATATATGCATACATCCCAATGTCGAACTACTCGAGGGGTACAAATCTCCCAGGTTTGAAATGTTTGATGGTACAGGGGATCCCAGGGTTCACTTGAGAACATACTGCGACAAACTGGTCGGAGTAGGAAGAGACGAAAAGATCTGCATGAAGCTTTTCACGAGGATCTTGAAAGGAGGTTCTTTATCTTGGTACATTAGCCATGATCCAGAGAAGTGGTCAAACAGGGTAAGCATGGCATATGATTTCATGGATGTCGATGCCCCTTTTTTCTCGCGAAATCAGGTTTGTGACATTTGGGAGGACAACTCGTTTCCTTTTGGGAATTGGGTTGAAGAGTCTCCACCTACTTATTAAGTGCATTAGGACACTAAAACAACTTTGATTTAGAAAACCAGAGATTGGGTAAGGGCTTGAAATTATCTAGAATGGAAGGTTTTAGGCACCCCCCAATATACACTAGTGTGGTTCCCGACCATAGTATAAATGTGACTTTAAGTGCAAACAACAAGTGGACAAGTAAAAGTTACAAATATGAAGAGGGTTTTCACATAATTGTTGCAAGTAATTTGAAGTTAAGACGAAGTTAAAGAAGCTGAAATTTGAGAAGAAAGCAATTTTGAAACATAGAATAAATGAGTGAAAATGAGAGAAAATTTCACATAATTGCTACAAGTAATTGAATTTAAAAGCAGTCAAAGAAGTTGATATTTGAGAAAAAGCTGTTTTGAAATTCTGAATAAAACAAACAAGTAAAGGGAGGAGGTCCTAGGTTTATACATAATATGGATCACCCCACACAACACCCTATAACCGTTTATACACATGGTGTTATCGCGTGGTCATCATATCAATATCTACCATTTCCCACCCCATTAAGGTATTAAATGCGGAATGGTCTCGTTTTACTTATTGCATGCTATTACCCATCCCATTCTATCAGTCCCGGAGGTATTTGGGACTACTAATCCTAAAGGGAAGGGGTGAAAGGTTTTATAGTTTCAAAGGACAAAATTCTAAGGTGAAAATCAAAACACATATGTAAGAAATATGGGGGCGAAGCATATAACAGATAAAAAGGCTCAAAAAAACCTCCTTAAAATAAAGAGAAGCATATAATTTAGCATGTCTTACACGTACTGAGTAGGGTCTGATTAATCATGAGAGTTGGGGCAGACTTATCTATTACAAATTTCAAATAATAAACCCGAATCAGGCCCGCCTGCCGGTTGTAGTTAATAGAATCTGATTCAACTTACGAGTTTTACCTTGTGGCGTGCCTACGCGTTAGACGAAACCTATAGGCATGATATCTACTAATTTCAGAAAAGAAGTATACTTATTTTAAAGAAGAGAATGTGTTAGTTACAAAAAGCATAAATTCTGCAGATGTTAAGCATTTGCTACTGCTGGTTTAGACTTATAAGCGAATGGTCGATTCAGATTTAGATTATTACTCCTATAGGCATGCTTTCTAGGCGTTATTGATTTTTAAACACTTTTTTTAGTTGAAATAAGAGTGCAAAAGTCCTATATGCATATTATCTATATGATATGCAGCATTTCATAAATGACTTATAGACATGGTCTCTACATAATGTAGAAGTGCAGAAACCTATAGACATGGTCTATATATGAGGCGCAAAAATGCAGAAACCTATAGACATGGTCTCTATATGAGATGCAAAATGCAGAAACCTATAAACATGTTTTCTAGATAATGCAGAAATGCAGAAATTTATAGGCATGGTTTCCATATGAGAATGCAGAACCTGTAAACATTATATGAAAATGCAGAACCTATAAACAAGACTTCTATATGAAAATGCAGAACCTATAAACATGATTTCTACATGAAAACACAGAAATGAAAGCAGGACATGATTGCAGAAGTGTAATAAATACCTATGAGCATGATATCCACCCCTTTTACATGCATTATTGACCCTTCCCTTTTCATTAACAACCCCAATAGTTATTACAAGTTATTATTACAGACCAAGATGAATAAGAAAAAGTAAAATTACATCAGAGAACTAAAAATTTACAACCAAGGAGAGCCTAATTCAGACTTCCTGTCTGAAACATGAAGTAAACCAATCTCCAAAGATCAGATTCCAAAGCATTTCTCTTATTTGGGATGTGTCAGAGTTTCCTAAGAGTCTCATATAGACTACGAGCAGTGATCACACCCAAATATATTACAGAATTGAATCATAGTGCACTGTGAAAGAGCCAGCCCTCAAGTGTCCAAGTTCAGAGGGAACTCAAGGTCCCAAAGCAAGGCTCACAGTAAGGGGAAGAACTTAGAAGCTAAGAGAGAGCATAAGTACAGAGAGGGATTTTGAGAGGGAGCAAAGATAGTCTAATGGACATACCTAGCAATTGGAAGTGCTGGCACACCCCACCAGCCTGTTAGGCCACATTGTTTGGGAGCTAGGACCCCCTAAGGGATCAAGTCCAAACATGAGCAACAACTTGCATGTTGCCTTGTTCTGAACTTCAAATCATTTAATGATTTCCTCTGGTATATCTTCCTCTAGATCTATGTCCATTTGTTGTGTTGTCTCGTCGCACGTCACACTCATTGGTTCATCAAGATAAGTAATAATAATGCTGTATAAGTAAAGTAATGAGAGAAAATAGTAAGATTTATAAAAAAATTGCAATGCTTTGATAAATTCCATGAATTTTTTTAACATTGGATCTCTTTCTTGCAAAAATAAAAATGCGAAAGGAAAGTAAACTAATAAAGTAAAATAGTGCATGGTGCTTGTTCAACCTTGCTATCCCGAGGCTCACCGGGATCTGGTAGTTCATATAGTGTAGTTATTGAGGTGTGCTCCTCCACTTACAGCCTGTATAGAAGGGCCTTCCTCCCCCTCCTACTCAAAAATGACACAACAATCCATGTTATCGTCTTCGAGGAACAAGTTCCTCATCGCTGCCTATACATCCTCCTCTTTTGTCCCGTAGATAACTTCGGCTGATTGGAAGGTCTGCTCCAACTGGGGTATTGGCTGCTACAATAGATAGCAAGGATTGCGCCATGGTGGAGACCAGAGGTTGAATTCCTCCTAATTGTACTCATACCCCAATCCGAAGGTGGTTTCATGTTTCTTGAGCTTGATGGTCTTAGCGATTCCTTGGATATTCTTACCAAGTCCCTTGCCAGGTTCATACCCACTCCAGTTCAGTATGCTTTCAATTTTTTTATCCTAGCATTTATCCTTATCGACGGCGTTGACTCGCTCGATATGGTGGTAAGTTTCCCCACCTATCTTTCTCCTTCCTCCAAATGCTGGAATGGTCTGGAAAATGTATATGGGATTGCTACCTTCGCCATGGATGATCACCTTTTGGTGGTTTCACTCAAACTTCAGTGCCTTATGTAGTGTTGACGCTATGACCCCCGCTACATGAATCCATGGTTGTTCCAACAACAGATTGTAAGATGTCGGCACGTCTATCACTTGAAAATCAACATCAAACCAAGTAGGCCTTATTTGCAATCATAAGCTAATCTCCCCAATAGTAGACCACTGAGAACCGTCAAAAGCTTTGACGTTGATGGCCCCATCCTTGANAGGTTCATACCCGCTCCAGTTCAATATGCTCTCAATTTTATTATCCCACCACTTATCCTTATCGACGGCGTTGACTCATTCGATGTGGTGGTAAGTTTCTCTACCTATATTTCTTCTTCCTCCGATTGCTGGGATGGTCTGTCGACTGCATATGGGATTGCTACCATCACCGTGAATGATCACCTCTTGGTGATTCCACTCAAACTTCACTGCCTAATGTAGCGTTGATTCCATGGCCCCAGCGTCGTGAATCCATGGTCTTCCCAACAATAGATTGTAGGATGCCGGCACATCTATCACTTGAAAGTCAACATCAAACCAAGTGGGCCCCATTTGCAAACATAAGCTAATCTTCCTAATAGTGGACCTTTGAGAACCGTTGAAAGCCTTAACATTGATGGCCCCGTCCTTGATTTCATGCAACCTCTTTCCTAATGTCCTGAGTGTTACCAACAGAAAAATGTTAAGAATGCCCCCCCCATCGATCAGGATCCTGGTGATAAAATAGTCTTCGCACTGCACAGTGATGTGCAATGCCTTGTTGTGGCTTAATCCCTCCGGTGGCAGCTCATCTTTGTGGAAAGTGATCTTGTGACTTTCCAACACCTGGCCTACCATGTTAGCCATCTCTCCACTAGTGATGTTACTTGGTACATATGCCTCACTCAGCACTCTTAAAAATGCATTCTTGTGTGCATCAGAACTCTGCAGAAAAGCAAGGATAGAAATATGTGCTGGTATTTTGTTCAGCTGATCAATCATTGAATATTCTTTGGCTTGTATCTTTCTCCAGAGATCTTCGGGCTCGGTATTAGTGATGGTTGGCCGATTGGAACCCTGCTTGCTTGATTCAGCCAAATGCTCAGGGGTATAGACCCTACCGGCTCTTGTCATACCCTGTGCCACAAGTGCTTTCCTGGATTTGGATTTCCCTTTCCTTCTTACCTCAGTTGTGGAGTCCCAAGCGATGGCCTTTGTATGGAATGATGTTACGGCCATCACTGCTACCGGAATGGGCACCCTTGCTCTGGAAGGTACTATAGCAACTTCAAATGGTACAAGTGCCTCTGGGGACCCAAACTCAACCTCAATTGGTGTTGGTGTCTTCGCAGAGGATGGTGTTTCAAACTAAAATGGTGTGGACATGTTCAACTCATCATCTCTAGTAGGCTGAATCTAGACTACAATCGGATTAAGGGTGACCACTGGCATCTTTGGTTCGTCTCATTCTGTCATTAAACCAATTGATTCCTTGGGGTCCCAATCATCCTCTACCTCGATCATGTGAACACCTCCGCCCTTGTGGTCTGGCAGAGGGTTATTGAAGACGGGCACCTTTGCTACAATGATCTTGCTATCAATCAAAGTTTGAATCTTATCCTTCAAAGAGCGGCATTCATCAATAGTATGTCCCTTCATGCCGGAATGGTATGCACAGGTCTTATTTGGGTTGACCCATTAGGAAGGGTTTTTAGGGGTTATAGCTGGTATAGGCGTGACATAACCAGCAGCTTTGAGCCTTTCGTATAGCTAGTCGATTGGTTCAGCAATGGCGGTATACTGTTTGGGAGATCTGTGGTCAAAATTTGGTCATGGTCTAGGGAAGTTTTGATGAGGGGGAGGTGATTGATAGTGGCATGGTTGAGTATTGTGGGCTTGGTAGACATGTGCGAGTTGGGAATGTGTAGGTGGAGAAGGTTGGTATATGGGGGGTGGATATAACTGATAAGCGAGTGGTGGAGTATGATAAGTGGATAAACAGTTTTATAATAATTGTGTGGCTTACTTTTATCATTTGCATTTCTACTAAGTTTTAATTATTTCACAAATAGCCATATTTGCATTTGTGGGGTTAAAATTGCAATAACTTTGCAATTATAGTCCATGTATGCAATATTACATTATTTTACCATAAAAGAATCTTTTATATTTTTTAAATACTAAGTAATTATTTTAAAACATTTCTAGGCATGAAAATAATTTTTATACTTTGTTAATTATTTTTATCAATTAAATAGGTATTTAACAAATGGCCCTTTTTATTTTCGGACCTAACCTAATTAAACAGCCCGAATTCGGTCCCAATTCAATTAAAACCGGCCCAAATCCACCCCATCCCAAACCAATTAAATTCAACCCGCCCCAACCCCAGGATCAATCGTGACCGTTGATCTCTAAGATCAATGGTCCGTATTATTTCTTTCCTTTTTTAATTTCCAAATACCCCGAACCCTTATTCATTTTACACAAAACAGTCGCCCTAAATTCCCTAACCTCTTTATCTCTCTCTGAGGCCCAACCTTAACCCTAGTAGCCGCCACCGAATAATAGCCTTAATATCTTCGATTCCTACCCGTTCCATGGATTTCCATGGCTTTTTGAGACTTCTACTTGCCTCCTACTTCTCCTGGTTGCCCGATTTTGTTATTTCATGGAATGATCTCGAAGAGATCTAGCCATTCGATACTCAGGGTCTGCCTATGGTCTATGAGTGTTACTATCTTCGATGTTTTCGGTTCAAATATCTGGTTCAAGACCAGATTCTCTTTACCCCTTTCCGTTTTCTTCAAAACCCTAATTTTAGACATAAATCCATCCAATTTTTTGTAGAACTGAAGCGATTTTGAGTCCGTCAACAACTTTTCTTTAACAGTTCTCTTATTTATTTACTGTTAATCGATTTTTAAGCACTTTGTTATATTATGGTTTGGTTTTCTCATTATTTGTTGGTCGGACCTCTGTGTTTGAAGTAGTTTCGAGTTTCCATGACCATTTCTTTAAGATTCTCCTGAATTTCCTACTATTAATCAACCCTAAGTATGTTTCTTAAATATTTAGGGTTTTACTTCTGCTTTTGCAAAAGGTTTTTGAGATTCTTATGTTTAGTTTAATCTTTCTCACATGGCTATGACCCTGGTTCAATTGCTTGACTGTTCACTGTTTAACTTCAACATTTTTTCCGTTATTGTTTGAATAATTAAATAAATTATCTAGGATTTCATTGTTTGCTGAAATAATTTACTGATTTCTGCTTACTTTCCTTAATCCAGAGGTTCCTAATTAGCGTCTCTTGTCTATTTACGGGTTGATTGGCCCTTGATTGGTCTCTAATTACCTATGATTGCCTTATTTATGTGATTGATTGCTTGATTTATAGGTTCTAACCGTAATTTGCTATTAAACCCACTTCTTGACTTATTTGAAACTCAATCAGAGTTATATATGGGTATAATCCCCTAATTTTCTTTCCATATCAAGCCTGATCGATTATTTGATTACTTCCCTTTCCTTATTTACAACATTTACCTGCCTTGCCTTATTTACTTACACTATTTGACTCTTATATATACACTCTCATCCTACCTCTCATAAGAAGGACAATAGTTCACACACAGAGACCTAAGGAAAAATACTTAAAATTCTTGCTCTCTCTTTCTCTATTGCAATCTATAACTACTTATCTGTTGCACTATCTAATCGGCTGGAAGCCAAGACTAGATCTTGGATCCTATTTACTTTACTCTTCTAGTGCAAATTTCCAACTGGTATGCCTCCACTATTGCTATTGAGTTAAACTATGTGTTTACTAGCATGTCTACTTTTGTTCATGTCACGACCCAAAATCCACTAAGGATCGTGGTGGCGCCGGACACCTCTGTCAGGCCAGCCAGCTAACTTATCAATTAATTCCTCTTTTAATACTTTTGAAAATATAAGGATTTTCCTTCCATTTTTATAAATAAAAGTCCACTATTAGAATTCAAATTTAAATAATAATAATTAGTACAAATCCGTTGTAAACCATCCTAGAAATCCGGTGTCACAAGTACATGAGCGACTACTGACAGGGGAAATAAAATACAACATCCGCTCGGAATACAGTGGATGGAAAGTAAATACGGTACATTGGAAGGAACTACTCTAGCTGCGGTCGCCTCAATGATGCAGGTCACCTAGTCTCAGCGCCATCCATGCTGCAACGCCTAATAGGCTGCTAGAGGTGTATATACCTGTGCAACAAAAATGCACAGGAGTGTAGTATGAGTACCTAATCAACGTGTACTCAGTGAGTGTCTCGCCTAATCCCGAAGGGGTAGAGACGAGATGGTCAACTTTGACACACTCTAATGGTCCAACGGTAATTTATTCTCAATATACATATCAAACAGTGGATTTATTTTTAACATAATTTTTATCCAGATAGAGGAAACAAGTAAACATGTAATTCTTTCATAGGAAATTTTCCAAGATTTCTATTCATTATTAACTAGATGATCTCGAGCCCGAGTGAGGCATGTAACGACTTAAATAAGTCCAGGCAGCAATACAAGCATGCGCAAATCATACTGAAGCGACGACCCGATCCAACAGAAATAAATGTGCACTTGTCGAGTGTCGACGGCGCGCCTATAGATGCATCTATAAATCTGCCGAGGCGTTAGGCCCGGTCCAAAATAAACACGCACAGACAGACAATCAGTCAGGAATTCAACATGGAGCAATTATCCAAGAAAGTCCAATTCTCTTTAATAACTTTGAGAAAAGGAACCTTAAGTCTTTTTTTTAGAATTTCATTTATTAGTTTAATGCGATCAATCACCCTGCTCGCAAATCATCCATGCGACGCAGGTACACGTAAGATACATGCTCAGGTAGCCAATTAGAATTTTATCGAGGAATAATTATCCAAATAAGCCAATTCTCGGTTTAACAAATTCAGAAAATGATGTTTAATCTCTTTTTAAATTCATTTACTAATCAAGGGTGATTTAAACAATCCAAGTCATCAATGAGTTCATAATTTACTCAAGTATAACATGCTTTTGGATATTAGACTACCCGTACAATAACATATTAGTAGCTACGCACGGACTCTCGTCACCTCGTGCATACGTAGCCCCCACAAATAGGAGCACATAATCATTCACTTCACCTATGGGGTAAATTCCCCCTCACAAGATTAGAAAGGAGACTCACCTCGCTCCGAAGATCCATAATCGGCATTCTACATTCTTCCGAAGGCTCGAACC
>MU705597.1:6064-36297 GCA_026770625.1 Nicotiana glauca | reverse complement strand
TCCAAGTCATCAATGAGTTCATAATTTACTCAAGTATAACATGCTTTTGGGTCCTAGACTATCCGGACAATAACATATTAGTAGCTACGCATGGACTCTCGTCACCTCGTGCGTATGTAGCCCCCACAAATAGGAGCACATAATCATTCACTTCGCATATGGGGTAAATTCCCCCCACAAGATTAGAAAGGAGACTCACCTCGGTCCGAAGATCCCTAATCGGCATTCTACATTCTTTCGAAGGCTCGAACCGATGCCCAAAGCTCCAAAACTAGCCAATGGCGATACAAATCCATTAATATATGCTAAGGTACTCATTACAAACTAATTTATAGCAATTCCTAACCTCGATTGGAAAGTTGACCAAAATACCCTCGGGCCCACGTGCCCGGAATCCAAAACTTTTCGAAGATAAAGTTTACCCATAACCTTAGGAACTCAAATATATCATTTTCTCTTAATTCCATACTCAAATCGTGGCTAAAATCCAAGATTATAATTTTCTAGGTTTTCCACCAAAACCCCAATTTTTATACTAATTTTCATGCCTAATCCATGTATAAACCTTGTATTTGACTCAAAGCTAGCATAAATTACTTACCTCATGACAAGTGACGAAAATGGCATCCCCAAGCTGCTCCCCATCGACTCCAATGGAAGAAAAACGGGGTTGAAATGAATTCAACCCCGAACTTAAAACATCCTCACTGCCCCTGCTGCTTCCGCTTCTGCGGCATTTTGTCCGCTTCTGCGGATGTCGCTTCTACAACTTTTAGCCGTTTCTGCGGCTTGGGCTAAAGGGGAGTGGACCGCTTAAGCAGAACCGCTTCTGCGATCCCTGGGCCGCTTTTGCGATGCCTGGGCTGCTCCACGCCAGCCGCTTCTGCGGGGCTGCTTCTACGGTCCCAAATCCGCAGAAGCGGAAATACCAGAAGTAGCCCCCAGCCTTCTCAAAAATCAAATTTTGATCTGATAACCACCCAGAACTCACCCGAGGCTCCTGGGACCCCAACCAATCATACCAACCAGTCCCAAAACATATTACGGACTTGCTCGAGGCCTCAAATCACATCAAACAACGTTAAAATCATAAATCGGCCTCCAATCCAAGCTTTATGAACTTTGAACTTTTCAACTTCTACTTCCGATGCTTAAACCTATCAAATCACGTCCGATTCACCTCAAATTTTGCACACAAGTCATATTTGACATTATGGACCTACTCCAACTTCCGAAATTGGATTCCGACTCCGATATCAAAAAGTCAACCTCCGGTCAAACTTCTCAAAAGCCTTCAAATTTCTATCTTTAGCCAAATGGCCTCAAAATGACCTACGGACCTCCAAATTCACCTCCGATCGCGCTCCCAACTCTAAAATTACCATACGGAGCTATTCACAGACTCGGAATCCCAAACAGACATCGATAATACTGAAATGCACTTCAAGCCAAACTTAAGAAATTCCTTCTAAAATGCTAACTTCCACAATAGGCACCAAAATGCTCTAGGGTTATCCAAAACCCAATTCGGGCACACACCCAAGTCCGAAATCATCATACAAACCTGTTGGAACCTTCAGATCCTGATTTCGAGGTCGTCTACTCAAAAATCAAATCCTAGTTCATTCTTTCAACTTTAAGCTTCTCAAATGAGAATTTTCATCTAAATTTAACTCCGATCTTCCTGAATTTAAGTTCCGACCATGCAAACAAGTCACAATCCCTGAAATGAAGTTGCTCATGGCCTCAGACTGCTGAACAATGTTCTATGGCTCGAAACGACCAGTCGGGTCGTTACAGTTCAATCTGTGTATTTACTAGCATGTCTACTTCTGTTTAATCCATGTGTTTACTAACATGATTGCTTCTGTCTAGTCTATGTGGTTACTTTTGTTCAATCTGTATGTTCAACAACAAGTCTAACTATTTGTTTCCTAGCATGTCAATGAATGTTCAATCTATGTGTTTATTGTACTAGCATGCCTACTGCTGCCCAATACATGTGTTTACCACAATATCATGTTTACTTCTTTTTTTATTAATTAGAATTATGGATTTCTGCTTTCAACGAATTTGCACGTTTATTCATGTCTAAATTTATTTATGTTTTTTACTTCCCACTTGCCATTTATGTTCTAAATGTTCATAGACTCCTGACCAACACTTCTCACCAATCCCTTCTTCCCTTCTGTATGTGGTTGTTTGATCCTAAGCATGCCTTAACTTGTGTATGTTCAGTTAGTAATAGCTAACTTAAGTAATCCTATTTCTGAATGATGTTTGTTTGCTGGAACCTTTGCATAAGTTCCAGGAATTGAACGACTTTGTTTGCTTCTAGTTTCCTGAAAGTCTAAAACGGCTTTTTCTCAAAACTACACTTATAAATCAGTATCCACTTCAAATTCTTAGAACATCTAGGGTCCTACCCCTCCAGTGTGAGCAATTATTTGGAGTCCATGAGACCCCTCTGAACTTTGACATACTGGGGCTGGCTATTCGACATTGCACAAGTTGTTTTTCTTTAAAAGGGGCCTTGGAGATACCCTCTCTAGCACTATGAGATCTGGCATTGAGACTGTTTGAATGCATGGTTCCCCAGTTTTTGCTTTGGGCCTATCTAGGTTCACTATAGTATACTATTATCATTCCTTTAATTTATTTATATTTGGCTTGTAATATTAGTTACTTTGTAAAAAGATATTGGGGAAATTAGTAAACTGGGAGGGATTGTTATATATATTTTTGTTGGGAATGGGTAGATATCATGCCTATAGGTTTTAAAATCAGTATTTACATTTTAGAAACCATGCCTTTTTACATTTTAGAAACCATGCCTATAGGACATTGCAATGTTCATCACTTGTGTGACATCCTAGATATCATGACTATATGGTTCAAATCCACTTTCGCAATCAGAAACCATATCATTTGTTGTTTGTCTATTTGCATGCATTCTAGATAACATGCCTATAGGTTAAAAATCAATCTTGCACTTTTAGATATCACGCCTATAGGTTAAAAATCAATCTTGCACTTTTAGATATCATTCTAATAGGTTAAAAATTAATTTCTGCATTTAGGAGCCATGTTAAATATGTTCAGCGTATTCAATATTTAGAAACCATGCTTATAGGGTAAAATCAATATTTCATTCTGGACACTTTGCCTGTAATATAAAATCAGTCTTTGCATGCCAACGAGGTTTTAAGACTAATTGTTGCATTTAGTTTCCATTGTCTAAAATCAGTCCTCACATCTAGACATCAAGTCTATAGGGTCTAACAAACCAAACTGCCTATTCAAAATTGTTTACTGGTTTACTGTAGTTCCGATTAATTAGATACCATGCTCATAGGACATCACTGATACACGTCTATGCAAGCCTGTAGGGTGATTAAAATCATGTATACTGTGAAACTGTGTTTTTATTCATTGTCTAGATTCAGCAAGCCCCTCTAAAATCAGTATGCAACTGATTAGGTATTGGCTCCCTGCTTTAAAAAACATTGTATGTATTTTTTGATTTGTGCTCACCTAGATATCCTGTTATTAGGATTTTTTTAAAGTGTTTGAAACACTGTTGTTTGAGACGTGCACTTGCTTGCTCTATTTATGGAGGTAAAATGTGAGCCTTTTAACTGTTCTATCCTTGGTCCAGTCCTACGTGTTTTGTTTGTCGCTTAGAGTTTTCTCCTTTTAATTAATATAGGAGAGTCTAGATCAACGTTAATTAGAAGTCCTAAATACCTTCGGGGCTATATAAGTAAAGGGACGGGTAGTGCACACATACGATACATCTTAAGGTTGCTAGAATGCTTTAGGCTACGACCAAGGGGAGGGTAATTGGGTATTAAAGGATATGATGACAGGTGCGCTAATTCCATGTGTAACCCCTCTAGTTGAGGAGGTTTAACGGGTATTGTACAGATATGATCCTATAGTCTAACAAACCTAGGACTTCCCTCATCTTATTTACATGTGTGTGCTTGGACTGCTTATCTGTTCAATCTCCTTTGTCATACATGTGTGCTTAGACTGCCTATCTGTTAAATGACTAATTCACAAAAAATGAGTTTGGCCGGAACCCACCTTTGTGGACCTCGAGTGGTGCCTAACACCTTCCCCTTAAGGTTATTTTGATCCCTTACCCAAGTGTCTGGTAATGCAAACCGGTTTCATGAGTTATTTGCTCTAGGTGCCTTGACGCGCCTTAAATCTATCAGGTGGAAACTCTTCAAATTCAAATAGCTAATTCCCGAAAGGAAATGAGTTGTTCCCAATTAATATTGAAACCTGGACTCTGTGAGGAAAAAGGGGGCACGACAAAAGACCTTCGATATTATCAAAATTTCAAATCCACAAGTGATCCAGAATTGCCATCAAAATTGGGCCCCATTTGAATCTCCAAAGAACGGATGCTCTAGATTACATTTGATTCTAAGCTAAGGGACGATATAAAATGGAAAACAAATACTGAACACGATATTGCCAAAGGGAAGATTTTGTATACATGCCTCAATAAATATTTACAAAGGCAAGATAAAATGAACTAAAAATAAACAAGAAATAAAAATGAAACAAAAAAGTAGTAAGGCCTCTACACCTGATCTTCACCGGAGCTCCACTCAGCACCGGAACCTTCGGAGACTTTGGGACCTTTAGGCTCATAGAGATCCTTTGCCTCGGCCTCTTGTCTTCTTCGATCTCAGCCAACAGTTCAAATCCACGGGTATGGATATTCTCGAGGGTCTCCCATCGGGATAGACGCTTTACATACTCGGTCTTCGTTTTTAACCTCGGCTATCTCTATATCAAACTTATATTAGGCCAGCATTTTCTTGACTTCGGAGGAATCAATCAAAGTTGCCTCCAATTTGGACTTTAGCATAGTATATTCCTAGCCAAGGGCATCCCTTTCCGAGGCAGCTGAATTCAATTATGCTTGGAGTTCGTCATTTAGTCCTGACCACTTGTTGGCCTTGTCTTTTTCTACTCGGAGCTGGTCATTGATCGATGCCAGCTCTTCTTTTGTAGGCTCTTTCTTCGAAGCCATCAGGTTCATCATACCTCCCAGTGCCTCGACTGTGGTCTAGACCTCATCTATGTCAGCCCAAAGCGGGTCAATCAAGTCTATCTTCTCTTAGACCTGCGAAGTTGCATCGTTAGTCATCAAGAGTAGCCTCTCATTTTTAGCCTCAAAGATTTTTACCTTCTCGACCAGATCGGTGTGTTCCTGTTTCACCTATGAGGTCTCATTTTATGCCTTCTCCAGCTTGGCTCAGAGAATTGGGAGGTCCTTGAGAGCCTCATCTTTTTGTTC
Source organism: Nicotiana glauca (assembly GCA_026770625.1). Lineage (NCBI taxonomy): Eukaryota > Viridiplantae > Streptophyta > Magnoliopsida > Solanales > Solanaceae > Nicotiana > Nicotiana glauca. Next base: position 30,977 of record MU705597.1, on the reverse strand, counting down.
ACTAAGTGCCATGTACATGTCCTTCTTCCGGGCCCGCTCTTTGAGCTCGAACTTAAGCTGATTGATTTCCATTCGGGACTGAAGGAATCTTTCATGGTGGAGCACCAAAGCCTAAAAACAAATAGGTCTTTAAAACATGCTAAAACTAAGCAAAATTAACAAAGGATACAAGGAGTAGACATTTACCTGGTTCAATGCATGTTGCGCCTCGTTGGCTAAGCTCGATATACCTACTTCATTCATCTTCTCCTAGTCCTCCTCGGTCACCAGGCAACAAAGATAGCTGGCCACACCCACCGGAGAGATAACATATGGGCATCCGTCGGGAAAGTAAGCACAACCGTTCTTTTACGGTTAGGATCCACACTCGGAGTAGGGAACTACCTCACCAACTTTAGACTCGTGCTTGGCTCGCCTACTCCCGATGACATGTCCTTTTTCAAAACCTTTAGGTGACCAAGCCCGAAGTAATCCTCCAATATGACCATGTCCATGCCATCAAAAAACATGTTGGGGGCCTTTTATGTACCCCATTCCGTCTCATTTTATTTCTCTTTGCTGGCTCGAGCCTCATCGAACATAGACTCTGTGTGAGACGGCAATGTCGATGAAACTGGTCTTTTCCTTTGGAGTAGGGATAGCCTATCGGGAGGTCGTAGCCTCTCATGAGGCAATAGCCTCTGGTTCTTCATCTGGTCTCCAAGTTGAAGAAGGATCGATGCCTCAGCCGATATCTCCAGTAGCTGCCCGTTCCTTCTCATCGATGACCAACCCATGGATGATGAAATCCAGGTCGTCATCTTCAGGGTAATCCCTAAGTTGGAAGAGATATTCGGAGCTCTATGCCCTAGTACTCCTCTTGGTGCTTTTACAAACCCAGATTGCTACCCTCTTCTTCTTGACCTTGGCGTTCGGAGAGCCAGAGGATTTCCTCTTTTTCATTTTCTCCTCCTATGTGGAACCTCAGTACTGTCCCAGAGTGGATGGTTCAGCAAGTGAGGATGGAGCTGCATCCCCATCCAACAGCCGTATTTCAGAGGACTTGGCCAAACCTATAAAAAAAGAAAGAGAAGAGACTTAGGAGGAACCAAGGTCAAGTAGGAGAGTATAATTATTCGGTACAAGGACTCACCATGGGAACAAGCCTCCCGCATGCCCTATGAATGATTGTGCCATTCACGCTCGAATTGTGACATCTGTTTGCAGATCCCCTCAATCCACTCCTTGAAATGGGGAACTGCATTAGGAACTCGGGCAACCTCTCCATGATGATAGGCACATTTAATTATAAAAAGAACGGAGAAAGCACTAAAATACTAAGGGAGGAAAGAAGACTTACGGGCCAAGTTCCACTTCTCATGGAATGTTAATAATCCACGGGGACGATATCTTCGGTCTTTACCATAACGAACCTCTCCTGCCAACCTTGATCTCGATCTTCATCGATGCTCGAGAACGGAGCTTTGCTTGCTCGACAGATGAGCTTAATCAACCGCCCTCAAAAAACTTGGGGACTGTAGAGATAAAGCAAGTGGTCGAGGGTAAACTGAGGTGCTTTGACATTGTTGGTAAAATAATGGAGGAGAATTACGATTCTCCAAAGGTACGGGTGAATTTTCCCAAGGAAGACCTCGTACCTCTTGCAGAAGTTGATAATTACAGGGTCTACCGGGGCAAGCGTGAAAGGGTAAGTGTAAACACTTAGCTACCCTTCCACATGGGTAGTAATTTCCCTGGGGGAAACCACATCCTTGCCCTCCCAGTTGCAGTCCACCTGAATTGTGGGGAGTATATCTTCGGTGATGGATCATATGTACCTCCATACCCCCTCACCACGGTCTTGCTTACTGGAAGCTTTCTCGACTTTGAAGTCATTTTCAATAGAACAACCCTCAAGAACAAAACTCTTATAATGAGGCTCAGGTACCACCTCATGAACAGTCACCTCGGTATCCATGGCTGGGTTGGAAGTTGAAGGGGCGGTTTCTTGAGGCACAGATTTGGAAGTTTTTGCCATCGGATTCTGGAAAATATGAAGGTTTGAAAAACAATGTGAAGGTTTGAAAATGAGGATGAAGATTTGAAGATGGAGATTAAGATATGAAGGTCTGGTTTGAAGATTTGAAGATGAAGATTTGAAGACTTGGAAAACAATGTAGGGATATTTTAAGGAGTTGGAGTTAAGTACATAATACGAGGGAAAATCAAAAAGCTATGCAATTGAAAAGTAAAAAAGTGAAAAGGGGGTCGGAGCTTTTATAGAGGAATGATAATCAATGCTCACATATATGGACTGTCAACTGGCAACTAAAATGTGTCCAAAATCAGAATAAAGCAACTGAGGGGATGTTCTGCTAATATGCAAGCTCGGTTGTAGCATACAGAAGAAGGAACCGGGGTTAATTTATCGCTTCTTGTTGCTTTGATAAAACTACTATTCTAAAAATGAGGGGACTATCTATGTACGGGTAAAATCGGGGGAAGAATTTATCCGATTTTCTGATGAGAGAACGAAGGGAAATCATAGCTTGGAACCCCTTGAATCGAGACACAAGAAGGATGAATGATGCATCTGAGATTAGACATGGAAAAAGGACGTATCTCAGGCCGAGTATGACTTCTAAACCTCGGGAGATGCGATGAACGGTTCAACATGACGGATAAAAGGCCATAATATTCTCCCTCAGCTGGATTCTACATTGCGAATCATGTTCGATATCGGTTATAAATCAACAATTACCGAGAAAAGAAGATTTTTACCTTTTTAGACTTGTATTAGGACTTGAATTCTCCTACTATATAAAGAAAAAGTTTTTCTTTAGTCGGATAGCTTTTAGCACGCAATTCAAAGAAATAAAAGTTTGCTTTTGTCTTCTAGTTACTATTCAAGGCTTTACTCACTCGTTCTTTCCTGCACGCGTGACTGATCTTGTACTGAAGCTCTGATCGAGGACGAGCTTCACTGTTCAATCTAAGATCACGCTTGGTCATTACATTGTAATTTGTTTAATTATTTATTTTATCTTTAATTCATCTATCTGTTACTCTTAATTATTCGTATTGTATTAGTCTACGTATCCTTTAAAACGCGTACAAATTTAATTATTACTCATTTTTTGGGTAAATGTATTTAATTTCTTCTCGTTGCACCAAGTCCTCCACTTAGGGAAGACCTCTCTATTTATAGCTAACGAATGGATAGAAAGAAAAGGTGTCTTTTCTGGTGGTACCTATTTAGGAAACAAAACCCAACAATTCCTGTGTGAACTTGTAAGTATAATGTCACGTAGGAATTGTTTAACTGTATTTGTATAGCATTGGCATAATATTTATCTCATTAGGAGTCCTAAGCAATGACTACTTTAGAGTCTTATTCTCCAAGAAACTCTTGTATATATTTATGTATTTGCACACAAGAATAGAGTGTTGAGAAGTATGTTCTGATCTATTATAGTATCAAGAGCCATTAAAGGTTAAACCAACCTAAAACCTTTTTTTGCGTAAACAAGAGAGAGATACCAACATGCTTCCATGGGCGAAAACAACCGCTCTTCCATGAATTCAAGCCTATCTATTGTCTCATCTTCTCCAAACCTCGCACGTCAATTTCCTGTGAAACTCACATCTTCCAATTTTCTACTATGAATGACACAATTTACTCCTCTGGTAGATGCACGTGGTTTGAACCATCTTATTGATGGTAGTAAAACGATGCCAGTACAATTTCTACATGATACCAATACCAAACCCAACTCGAACTATAAAATTTGGCTACGTGAAGACCAACCTATTTTAAGTTGGATTTTTGCTTTTGTTTCAGAAAGCATCATGCCTCAGCTGGTTGGAGCAGCGACTGCTCGTGTAGCTTTGGACAAACTTGTTGTAGCATATGCTTCAGGATCAAAGCCACTGATTCGTGAACTAAGGATACAGTTGACACTTGGCATCATGATAATGCTAATATTGAATCGTATGTGCAAAAGGCAAAGGGAATAGCAGATAAGTCGGTTGCATTGCATAATTCGATTCCCAATGATGATTTGGCGGAATTGGTTCTTTTTCGACTAGGACCTGCCTATCATCCTTTTACGAGGCCTCTTGAATAATGTTAAGAGGACGTTACTTTTGATACATTGTGATAATAGGCTATAATTGTGTATTTTAGTCGCTTATTACACTCTAATATACTGCACTTTAATTGAGTTTGAGCTTTAATCGCTAGTGTTTTGCACTAAGTATGTGTTTTATGCCTTGTAGGAGTGATTCCGAGCTATGTAGATATTATGGTATGAATTCAACTGATTTGGAGCTTTGAAGTCTGAGCAAAAGCCCAAGAAATTAAGTCGGTATCGTGTTCGAGGATCAACGGATGATAGATTAAGAACAAAACGGAGAATCGAGCAGGCGTACGTCGCATTGTCTAGTAAAATACACATCACTTTTCCCTAAGAACTCCATTTGGGCTCCATGATTTATCGTTGGAACGATATTTTAAAGTTTTAAAACTTTCATGTTTTGAATTCTCACTACCGCGCTGCGTGGGATGCTGCATAGTGCGGCGCAGCAGTGTAAAAAACTGTCTGACAAGAAAAATGCAAGGCTGCTGATAATCTCCACTAGCGCGCCGCATGGTGCGGCGCAGCTGTACAAAATTTATAGAGCCTGAGTCCTAGTTCGCACGGGAGAAGGTGTTTTCATTTGAGCCCGACACTACTTGGTATAAATACATGTAAAATGCTATTTTGGAGAGGTTGGACATACTTTTAACACATCTTAGACCTAAGGAGACGTGGAGGAACACAAACCACACTTTGTTTTCTTTAATCTCTTAATTTGCTACTTTAGGTTAATTTTAGTTAAATATTCATACTTTAGGATTTGCTTGAATAGATTAATTGTTTGGTTTAGTTTAGTTGATAGTTAATCACAAGTCCCTGTGGGTACGATATCTGGACTTACAATCCTATATTACTTGTCGACCATGTATACTTGCGTGTGCGTTTGGTAGCAATAAGTTTTTGGCACCGTTGCCGGGGACTTAGAAATTAACTAGTCTACTAGGTTCGATTTTTACTTTTTGTATATTCAAGTTTATTTTTATTTTTATCTTAGTTTAAGATTTTATTATATTTGTTAACATGGCTTCTTGGAATGAGAATTGATCGAATATTGGTTTTTCTTATTATGATGATCCTTGTCCATATTGTGGAGGACCTCACTGGTGGAAAAATTATCAGAATATTTCGGGGAGCGAGTTGTGCACACAATCTCAATCCTTTGAGTGAAATATTTGTAATATGTGTGGTGGTCAAGGTGGCCATTGGGATGGTTGTCCTAATTCTTATTATCCTTCTCAGAGCTCTTATTATGATGTTTCTAATAATGTTTATGAGTTTGATAGGAGCAATGAAGTACAGGATACGGAACCAGATGCATATTCTAGCGATATTCTGAGGCAAGTAGTAGAGCAACAGGATGAACTCAAAAAAGATATCAAAAGACTCCAGGCTAGAATGGACGAATTAATGGCCAATTTCCAAGAAGAACCTCAATTCAATGAAGAGATTGAGTTCCGACAAGAAGATTATTTTGGAGAAGCAGATATAGTAAGCCAATCTTGGCTAGAGTAACAAGCTCAACTGATAAAATCTCATGAGTTTCTCCATGATGGTCTTTCAAATGTAACAGGACAACTACTAGAAGGAATAACTGAGCTCAGGCAAGAGATAGACCGATTTGGCTAAGATATTCATGACATGCAGGCTCAGTTGAATAAAAAGGTTGATGCGTCTGATGCCCTACAACCAATTTTTGTGGATACTGGCCAGCTTGTGCAGTGGAAGGAGGAATTCCAACTATTCGGCCAAAATATTATTCATGATGCCAAGGTTGACGAAAAGTGCAAAATTGAGGATGTAAAAAATAATGCAATTTTGGAGTTAGAGAGTATTGGACCTCATTCTAAACACTTTTCAACATTGTGTTTGGTTGGTGACATGGGAACTGATCCATTCGAGCATATGGAGGAGTCAATAGATGAGGAACAAAGTGTATATATTCTGAAATTTGCGATGCCAAGGAGACAAAACGACATCCCTCACTTAAAAGCCAAGAAATGCAAGATGCGAAATTATTTACTTGGTTCCTTTATATACCACCACCCCAGGAACGTGATAGAAAAATTGATGCAAAATTGGGTGCACAATTCATATCTTCTAAGTGGAAGGAAAAGTGGTGAAAATGATGGCGTCGTACCACAATGTTAAATCAAGCGCTTGCTGGGAGGCAACCCAATTCTATTTTTTTTCTTTTTATTGTTATTGTTGTTTATTTATTTTTTTATTGTGTTATCTTTGTAGTGTTGTTTTTGTGTTTTGTAGGAGTAAGAGCATGGAGTCAAAGCCAATAGGCGAGTGCAAAAGTGAGCAGGTGGTTGAAACTGAGTTTGAGGTACTAGCATAAGGGATCATACTGGGGAGAAGTCTGAGTATCCCGTGAGCAGCTTATTCTTCGGCCTTTGGCCTACCAGGGAGTTTCTATTACCCTCTTATTATTTAAAGTGTGCATTGAGGGCATTGCACAATTTTAAGTGTGGGGTGAGAAGATTGTCTGAGTGACTTTCTATGCTATTTTAGTTGTGTTAGTTTAATTGAATAATTTTTTTTTAGAAAAAACGAAAAGAAAATTGGACTTTTCCTGACGATGGATCTCTTAGACAGTTTTCTTGAGGGACTTAAGTCTAAAGAAAAAGGCCAAAAAGATTTTATTTGTAGGTAGTGTAGCAATTCCCCTTGGTTTTTCTTTGTGTCGCGGTTCTTTTCCAAGAGTTTTGTTTGAACCAGATATAGGTAGCCTTATTTTTTAAGGAGAAGCCATGGTGATGTGTATTGAATTAAAGCAATATCTCTTGAATTGTCATGCCTTGAGAATAGTGAGTACTTTAGTTGTGACGCTTAGGCTCAATTTTTGACTCTTGTATAAGTAACTTAAATGGTATGATCTTAACTTTGCTTAACTTCTTTGACTAGTCCAATCCTGAGTGAGTTATGTGTCATGTGTGTGTAAGGTATTGCGTTATTCTGTGCAATGCATTTGATATTTATAACTTTCCTCGTGTGTTTGCAAAGCGAAATAGTAGTTTTGTTCAGTCTTGGAAGTGATATAGGCGTTTCTTTGTTGAGCCATATAAATATTTTACCAGCCTAATTGGTATGTATCATAGTTAACCCCTTTGAGCCTATAATCCTGTTTCTTTGACAACCACATTACAAGCCTTACCTAATTGTTTGAATTGACCATGTATTTAAACGTTTTCACCTCTCACGAGCACTTGAATTGTTATGAATTTTGTAAAAGTTAAAGTGTGGGGTGGTTGGTTTGGCTTTTGTGTGGAACTAATGAAATGGGGAGAAAGGTACAGTGTTTTGAAGAAAGTAAGATCCACTTAAAAAGAGAAAAAGAACAAAAAAATAGTTATATTGTTGTGAAAAAATAATTCTAGATAGTGGTGACTCTTGATATAATTGTGCTTAAAGACGTGGGGAGTTAATATATATTGGTGTGAAGGTGGAATCATGGTTTGACATAAGTATGGGATTTTGAATGTTAAAGTGTATGTATTAAAGTGCTTAGGGAGGTGTAGTTACTCTTATATCTAAATGTATCTTACCCGTCCCGCGGCCTACATTACAACCAAATAAAGTCCTACTTGATCCTATACTGAATGAGCTTGATTAGTAGAGTAATACACTAGGGGCAAGCCTATGGTGCATCTTTTGTGGCATATGAATGTTATTTTTGAGAGTGAGTGAATTCTTTCTATCTTGAGTTCCTAAGTGTTCTTAAATTTTATTGTGTGGGATTACTCTCTTTTATTGTGTGAGGGCACTTGACTCATGAAGGAAAGGTAATGTCATTGACCTCTATGTTAGAGTAAGTGGGCGAGTGATAATGCGTGATACTTGTGAGTCAAACCTTGAGGTGACGATGTTACACTCTTGTGCTTAGTCTATTTTAAATATTCTTGGTATGATGAGTTAGGAGAATTATTTTAAAAGGTTGTGTCTATTTAAAGTGTAGTTTGATTGCTCGAGGACGAGCAATAGCTTAAGTGTGGGGTGTTGATAATAAGCTATAATTGTGTATTTTAGTTGCTTATTACACTCTAATGTACTACACTTTAATTGAGTTTGAGCTTTAATTGCTAGTGCTTTGTACTAAATATGTGTTTTATGGCTTGTAGGAGTGATTCCGAGCTATGTAGATATTATGGGATGAATTCAAGTGATTTGGAGCTTTGAAGTCTGAGTAAAAGCCCAAGAAATTAAGCCGGGATCGTGTTCGGGGATCAACGGATGATAGTTAAGAACGAAACGGAGAATCGAGCGGTCATACGGCGCATTGTCTAGTAAAATACACATACCTTTTTGCTCAGAACTCCATTTGGGCTCCACAATATATCGTTGGAGAGATATTTGAAAGGTCTTTCATGTTTTGAATTTTTGTGAATTCTCACTACCGCGTTGCGTGGGACGCCGCAGAGTGAAGCACAGAAGTGTAAAAAACTGTCTGGCAAGAAAAATGCAAGGCTGCTGATAATCTCCACTAGCGCGCCGCATGGTGCGGCGCAGCTGTACAAAATTTACAAAGCCAGAGTCCTAGTTCACATAGGAGAAGGTGTTTTCGTCTGGGCCCGACCCTACTTGGTATAAATACATGTAAAACGCTATTTTGGAGAGGTTGGACATACTTTTAACACATCTTAGACCTAAGGAGACGTGGAGGAATACAAACCACGCTTTGGAGGAGGCTTCTAACTAGTTTTTCTTCTCTTCTTTTCCTTTAGTTTCATAGTTTATTAGTTCTAGAGTTTTGGGTTACATGAATGTTGTAGTTTGAAGATTGAATTTTTTTTATTATTTTATTATATTGATTTATTTATTCAATCTTGCACTTAATTATTTGATTGCTTGTTCACTAATTGAATACTATCTACGAATCTAGGATTGAACTCGGGAGAGGGAATTCTAGATTGCATATAAGATTGAGTAGAGCAAGATCTTAACTCTTAGGGGAAGAGGATTTGTGTTTAGGATAGGAATATACCTAATCGCCTTGCTTTGTTATTATACGGGTGTCACACCTCCTTTTTCTGCTACCGCACCCCGCGAGGGGTGCAATAAAGGGAGTTTTTCTAATTAAAGGACAATCGAAACGGGATTTATTTATTTAATTCAGAGGCGCCACTTGGGAGATTTACGGTGTCCCAAGTCACTGGTTAAATCCCGAATCGAGGAAAAGAATGACTCTGTATTACAGTCTGCGAACCAAAAATCCGGATAAGGAATTCTGTTAACCCGGGAGAAGGTGTTAGGCATTCCCGAGTTCCGTGGTTCTAGCACGGTCTCTCAACTGTCGTATTTGGCTTATTTATCTGATTTTTATACTGTGTGCCAATTTTACTTTTTACCGCTTTTATTATTGTTATTTTTTTCAAAAAAAATTGCAACGTCGTGAAAACGTATCTCGAACCACGTCACATCAATGTACCCGTGGTTGTTGACACATCTCGACTCTGTTGAGATTTGGATTTGGGTCACATAAATGTGCACCCGAGTTTAGGGAGATAGTGTTATTAAAGTACGCGCCTAAAGAGACTAACGCGTTATTATTTTGGGGAAGACCGTAAAATTCGCTCAACGGCCCGTCCCGAAGTCCAAATAATTTAATATATACATTTATGAGGGTCCAGCAATTTATATTTTTTATTTGGCGAGGTTCATCTCATTTTATTATTTAAAGGGCCAACCTAAAAGCAACTACAATTTGCTATTTATTTTTTATTTTTTTAGAAATAAAAAAAAGCCATAATTAATTAACATGCTTGAAAAGGCCCTAACTTATTAGTTATTAGATTAAACAAACGCAAATGGAAAATTGCACTCGAACTTGTACAAAAGGATAGTTAGTCACAGGCCTTGGCTTTGCTAAGGATTAGAGACAAAATAATAATAATATTAATACATTTAATCATGAACGTGCATTGTTAAACTAAATAAATTTTAACTTTGATCGAACATGAACATGTATTCCTAGCTTTTCTCCATAAACACATAATCACTAAAATAAGAACCTTATCAGAAACCTTTCATTCTTACAGCAAATTAAGATTATGCGTTAATCATCTCATATAGATCATTGGGATCGTGTACATTTTCCATAAGAAACAAAAATATGAAACACTCAACATCCAACATCCAACAAAATGCTCTTTACAGCGAGACGAAAAATGTCTTAATAGCATATAACTATCCACGAAATTCCCTAATAAACTTATTCAAGCAAAAGCGTCAATTATACAATGAACAATATCACCAAAGCAAGCCTTCTGACTTTTAGAGCAGAAAATGACATAGGCTCAAAACACATCTACAGTACATTAAACTCATGTTAAACTCTGAAATTTTGAAGGAAATTAGTATCATAAATGACCAAACTATTGGAACGTTATCAAGTTCACATACACTAGATCAATGATAGAAACTGATAATACTCATATGAGCTACAAACTAAGCTATCCAGCTCACAATATTTCGGTACACTTCCAGTATTCAACACTTGAGGAAATCAAGAAAAAGGGGTGAATTAAGAGCTAATACATAAATTATTTCAAGCAATAACTACAAACCAACTATAAACATGAATTAAAGAGAAAACTATAACAAGTAGACAAATCATTCCAATAAAGCTGTAATATATCTCACGCTTTAACATCTCCATTTCAATTCATTTTTCCAATCTATTTCACAGCCATCAAGGTTATAGGAAAGTGTACCTGTAAGTAAAATGAAACGAAGAAGAAAGTGAAGGTCAGTAGGCACAGCAGTAGCAGATGACAGTCACAGCAGCAAATGGGAGTTCAAACAGCCACAATCACAACCAACTTCAAACCAGAGATGCCTCAGTGATCCATAATTATTTTAAATCAAACGAGACCAATATAGCAACCCATATACAGTATAAAAGTGACCAAAAATGAACCCAGGAAATCAACCTACTCAACAGATAACTCACAATTGACTCAAACCAAACAGATTCAAGTTCAAATTAAGTCCAAAACTCTGTCACTTTTCAAGTACAAAACCGAAACAGAGGATTACAATCTATTTTGGTTTCCAATTGGTCTAAAGAGTTGAACTAATACTGAGGAAAGAAGTAATGTAACAGTGTTTTTGTTTTGACTCTCGAAGGTGCTCTCTTTTCTAATTTTTCTTAAGGTCTGAAAGAAGAACTCATCACCATCCAAGCTCTCTTTCAAAATCTCCAAAAATCAGTCTATTTTTTCTCTCCACCAAACTAATTTTTAAGCTCTCCCAACTCTCCGAAATCTGTCCTCCCTATGCTTATCCTTGATCCCTCTATTTAAAGACTTGAATTACCCATTTTTTATTCCAATTCTTTACTTTTCAGCCTGTATATTCCTTTTGCACATGTATCCTCTACCCCTTATTATTATTTAACCCTTTATTTCTGATTCCCCAGCCCTTAAAGGCACTAGACATGGTGTCATTTGTATTTCCTTTTCAGTTTTTTTTTAATTAAAACCCATGTTATTCTCTGTGCTAACTACACTCCTTTATTAAACAAACACTGGTATGGGCAGCCTGAATTTTAAATTCATGCTTGCCCTGACAGCATATGGCCTCCCACTCAATCCTAATACTTCAACTCAGTAAGCTACCTTAACTTCATTAATTAGTGATTCCTAAACAAGTGTGGGGCAAATTCTCATAACAGTTAATGACAACCAATTCACGACATTTAAATGACCAAGCAATTCGATTCAGTGTGACGACTGACCAAACAATTCAAATATTGCGAAGAACTAATCCTTAATTTTTAGCATACGGACAAACAAAATCGAAAATGTTCTAACAAATCGACAAACTGACTAACTCCAAAAATCGACTAAAATTAATGAGTAAAAAAAACCAATTACCAAACCAAAACACATTGTCATGACAGGAAATTAATCCAAAAAGAAACATATCGAATGAAGTCGAGAAAAATGAGATGAAACAGATAAACGAGAAAAGGAGAAAAATGAAAGGGTAAATAACAAAATCCAAATGAAAAAATGGGAAATACCTAAGATGAACGAGCCACTCGGCTTGCACAAAATCCTCGACATCCTTTGATTTTGGTCGAAATAGGTTCTAATCAGGAGTTCTCAAACGAGAACCCATGAATATAACCTATTTCGACTCCAAATCTTCAAAACAAGCCCTCGATTTTAAGCTTCGGAGATTTAGTGCATCTTCGATCTAATATTCGAAGGTCTCTACAAGGATTCGAAGGAAGCTTAGGGTGGATTCAGAACGGGAGGGGTTTGGTGGTTCAGGGGTGTTGCTTTGGTGATCATCGGCGTTGTTGCCGCCAGGTTTCAGGCGGTGGGATACGAGGGCGGCTAGGGTTTTGGGGGAGGGTCTTGTTTGGTCTTGGAGATGATGAATGAGTTTGAAATGGAATGGGGGTAAGGGGTTTGGGGGGGTTCGTGGTATATTAAATTAGGGCAATTAATTTTGGCCGTTAGATGATGAGAATCTAACGGCCATGATCGAGTTGTGGTCAAAACGGGACCGTTTGGTTTAGTACTGAGGCGGGGCGGGTTGGACTGGGTAAGGGGCTGGACTGGATGGGTATTTTGATTTGGGCTTGGATTTAATTTCAAAAGAAAATGGCCCAAGTCCGTCTTCTTCCAATTCTTTTCCTTTTGTTTTATTTTCTAAAATTCTAAAAAAAATAAAATTGCAAACCTAAATTAATTCTTGATCAAATTATCCTAAAATACTAATTAACTCTAAATAATAATTATCACAAAATAATTAAATACCAAAACACACAATTTTGATATTAAACACAAAGTGCAAAGTACGTTATTTTTTATGATTTTTTTATTCTCATAAAACAACAAATTTCTTAACCAATCTAAAAAATATAAAATTAAATCCTAAATGCAAATACAACATATTTTTGTATTTTTATTAATTTAACCAATAAAATATGCGCATAGATGCCCACAATTACTAAAAATATCACAGGAAATTCACAAAATTGCACACAATAAAACAAATATTTTTGTTTTGATTTTGTGGGAGTAACTCATGTGAGGCAAAAATCACGTGCTCACAACGGAAATTATAAATGCGTTCTTGTTAATTCTAATTGCATAGGAATATAGGCGTTAGATTAGCTTGAATAGGCGAGTTGTACTTCGGGAGAAGGCTACGAGCAATATTAACCCTGTAAATCAATCCAGATAAATTAATTAGACGATTTAAGTGGAAAACTCAATGGGATTGTTAGCTAAACCATAGCTCTAGAATATTCACTCATATTGAATTCGTCTCTATAATTTTCCAAGTTGTTTTCTTTAATCTCTTAATTTGCTACTTTAGGTTAATTTTAGTTAAATATTCATACTTTAGGATTTGCTTGAATAGATTAATTATTTGGTTTAATTTAGTTGATAGTTAATCACAAGTTCCTATGGGTACGATATCTGACTTACAATCCTATATTACTTGTCGACCACGTATACTTGCGTGTGCGTTTGGTTGCAACACATTGTATGGATTTTTGTTGAATGCAGAACGATAGTTAAAAAGGGATGAAGCCCATACTGTCATTACACGTAAAACATAATTTACTCAGAGTTCCTTTTCTAGCACTCGTGAATGTGGCAGAGGCCAAGGGGGTCGGGGCTGTGGACGCTCCTCCAATCAAGGGTTCACCCAATCGTTTCAAAATCCGGGTTTCAGAACTTTGCACAAAATATTACTACTCCATCTCAAGCTACAGCCATGTCTGGAATGATTTGTCACAATTGTGAAGGTAAATGTCTTCTTGTACGTGTGTGTGTCCATCACCTAGGAGTAACAATGGCAACAAAGCTTCTGGACCACCCATTTCTAATTTAGCTAGAACCTCTTCTGTGCAATACTGGTTAATAGATAGTGGCACCATACATCATTTCACGGATCTTGATAACCCCGGTATTCATTCTGAATACCAAAGCCCTGAAAAAGTTACGTTAGCTAGTAGTTCAAAACATCTTATACCCCACGTTGGTAAAAATTCAATTATTATTCCTGTGTTGATGCCATCCGTACCTACTTCTTATGCTGAACCCCTTGGGGTTTGACAAGTACATCATATCCTACAGTTCGTCAAAAATTATCATCTAGTGTCATTGTCCCTTCATTTGAATCTTCTAGTTTATGTCCACATGTGCTGTAGTAAGAGTCATAAAATTCCTTTTCGTGAGTCTAGTTTTAAAGTCTCCATGCCTTTAGACTTAATTTGTTAGGATGTTTGGGGTCCTGCGCCAGTTGTTCGAAGGCTATAAGTATTATGTGATTTTCTTTGATCCCTTCAGCAAATATACACAAATTTATTTTCTTCAATTAAAATTAGAAGTCCTTTCAATTTTTATGCAATTTCGTACAATTGGTGAAAATACTCTTATCATCCCATTAAAAGTTTTCTTGCAGATTGGGAGGAGAGTATCAAGCCTTCACAATTACATGAGAGATAATGGAATTGTGCAATGTTCCTCATGTCCATATACCCCAGAATAAAATAGTTGTGCGGAAAGAAAATACCGGCATATTATTGAAACTGGTCGAGCATTGCTACACCATGCTAATGTTCCACCCAAATTTTGGTCAAACACATTTGATACTGCTGTACAACAATAATAACCCAGTAAAATCCCGTAAGTTGAGTCTGAGAAGAGTAGAATGTATACAGAACTTACCCCTACCTCGGAGAGGTAAAAAGGCTATTTTCGAGAGACCTTCAACTCAACACGACGAAAACAAACAATAGCATCTATGATAATAACAAAAATAAGAAAGATGATATAAGCATCGTAGAAAACAGAAAATGAATGAAAACGCAATAACAACAACCAGTATAGAGCCACCGTACTATGAAAAAAAAAAAGAAAAAATAGTGTGGACACAAATTTACACCATTAATAATCCCACACTTGATACCATTGTGTATATTATAAATCGTCTACCAACGCCATGTTTAAGAAAATAAAATCTCATTTTATGCATTGTTTAACATCGATCTATATTACTCTTTCTTACGTATTTTTGGTGCCCTTTTTTTCTATGGCTTCGTCCTTATACAAAGAATAAATTGTCTCCTCGATCCAAACCGTGCGTGTCTTTGGGCTATAGTAAGTTACACAAAGGGTAAAAATACTTTGACCCAGTTTCATAAAAATTCTGTATTTCTCGTCATGTAATCTTTGATGAAAATGCTTTTCCTTTCGTTTTAGAGTGTATCGTGGTGCCTCCATCCATAACCAATACTAAATTAGAATCTCTCAATGTCCAGTTGCCATTGAAATCTTTGGTTGGCCCTTCTAGCATTCAACTAACTGTGTCGCAACCTTCTGTGCCACTACACATATCCTCGTCACATGTTGATCCTATTCCTAGAGAAAACGCTTCTCAACACTCTATTCTTGTGTGCAGATACATAAATATATACAAGAGTTTCTTGGAAAATAAGACTCCAAAGTAGTTACGGTTTAGGACTCCTAATGAAGTAAAAGTTACACCAACTCTATACAAATACACTTCAACAATTCCTACGTGAGATTATCCTTCCAGAGCTAATAGGCTTAAGTGAGATGTCTCGATCATAACAGTTTCACTTTTAAGTAGAGCTATCAAAACAGGCCAGCCCAACACAAGTCTCGTGGGCTTTAAAATTTGGTGGGCTAGGATGGGCCAGCCCGCCATATGAATAGGCCTTAAAATGGCTAGCCCAACCAAGCTCTAAGAGGGTCGGGGGCTAGGGCGGGCCGGCTCTTCATTTTTTTCAGAATTTTTTTTTAAAATCCTTAAATATTTTTTTGTGACGTGGTCGCTTGATCATGTAAACAACTTCTGCTTATATAGAGCATACAAAGAGCTTGATAATTGACGAGGAATCTCATAATTAAAATGCAAATTCACTATATCTCTAGCTCTTCTATTTTACAAGTTACATGAATATTTTTTTAATATTTTTATTTCATTTTCCTCAGATTCAGGGATTGCTTCAATAAGTTTATATGCCGAGTTTTTTTATTTAGGATTAACAACATTTTCTGATTTCATCATTGTACTCCATAATTTTTTTTAAATTCCTGAAGTTTGCTAGTAATTTTTTTTTTTTTGAGAATTCAAAAGTGATCTTTTTCTATATTGAAGAGCATTTTAAATATTAATAATATATTAAAGTAATCCAAACTGATCATTGTTCACTTAAAGTAATATTTTCTTTTGAAAAAAATATTATTATTGGTCATCCAAAATTTTTCGAGTTCGTTATTAATTAAGCAAAAGAAAAATTAATTTTGTCTTATTACATGCATGTCAAAAATTTAAATCGTAAGTTGATATGGAAGGGTAAATGAGTAATATAGGGTTGGGGAATGGGGAATATAGTTAATAATTTTTTTAATTTTTACTTTTAAAAAAAATATATTTAATAGTTAATTAATTTAAATTTAATTAATTTTGGCCCACGGGCCGGCCCAAGCCCACCCTCGGTCAAGCCTCAAGAGCCAGCAGGCTAACATGGGCTGGGCTTATAAGCCTCAATTCTAAATGGACTCAAAAAATCATAGCCTAACTCTACCCAGTAAAAATTGCACGGGGCGTCCCATTTGGTCGCCCCCATTTAACCTATACCCATTTTTTTAAACTTTTAACTTGTACCCACTTTTTAAATAACTTCAGCCCCATTTCTCCTCCTCCTTCTCCTCATTTGTTTTCTTCTTCTTCTTCTTCTTCATCTTTCTTCTGCTATTGTTGGTGTTGTTATGAAACTTCAGTTCATGGGATGATTTCCATAAATATATTTATCAAATATTTTAAAAACAAAATAAAAATAATGTTTTGATCCCGCTATCCGAAAGCTGCAGTAAATAAGTGTAGCCTGAATATCAGGCTAGAGAGAGAGATGGGTACTGGTAATTTTTTTCATTTAATGTGATTGAGGTGTGTATCTTTGTGCTTTAATATGTAAGCCAGAAATGGTAATATCGTTTTTTTGGTATTTAGTAACTGGTAGAGCACTGCTATGCTTTTTGAGTTTCTTCGTTGCTTAGTTACAAGTTCAACTTTCTTCTCCTTTCAGAAGGGAAAGGAATTAAAATGTACTAATGAAAAGATTTAATGCAAGGCTTTTGTGTCTCATTTTTTATTTTCTTGGTGAGTCGGGATGAGCGGCTTTGCTGGTGTAATTGGCCATAATTAAAAAAACTTCAGCTCTTCCCAATTACAATCCAAAAACTTCAGCTTTAAAGCTGAAGTTTTCCATTTACAACAAAAACTCTTCAGCTCTAGAGCTGAAGTTTCCTGTTACAACACAAAAATTTCAGCTCTAGAACTGAAGTTTCCCAATTACAACACAATACAATGAGATTTGTAATATTTTAGTTAGTGAAGTGCACCCTTTAGACAAATAGAGTGTCATTTTATGCTTATTATAACTTTATTTGGAACAGTTGTAATCTTTCATTTGGTTTCTTTCTTTAATTTAATATCCTAATGAACTGTCCATTAAGGACAGATGGTTGTTCCATTCGTCATATTGTAGTTTATGATCTGTCCTACCTATAATTATTTGTAAGTTCAAAACACGGTTAAGTTGTCAACTTTAAACTTATATGTCTTAAACTAAAATCCTGGCCTATTACAAAATATGCATTAAAAAACAGTGGAGTGGGTAGCTTAATGGACAAAATAATTAGGACAAAATAATGAACGTCCCCACAACTTGGAAACCATCCAATTCATAACTAAAGTGTTCCACGGAAACTTTAACTCTAAAGCTGAAGTTTCCCGTTATAACTAGAGTTGAAATTTCCCTGTTACAACACAAAAACTTCAGTTCTAGAGCTGAACTTCAGGCCCGACTACTAGAATACTGAAGTTTTGCATGATTGTCTTTGCTACTTCAGCCCCGTGTGTTGAAGTTATGCGAAAAAGTGGGTATGCTTGTAATCTTTTTGCAAATCGGACACAAGTTAAAATATGACACAAAAAACGGGTATAGATGCAAATCCTCCCTCTACCCAAGTAACGGACTGGTTTGGGCTAGCCTCACGGGCCAACCCCATTATAACGGCTCTACTTTTAAGAAATCAGCAACACAGTGTGATATCGGAGCCCAGCCCTCTTGATTTCAGGAAACGAAAAAAAAAAAAAACAGAAGAGTGGGTGGGGTTTCTTTACTTACGAATTTACTCTTCTATATATATTGACTTTGTATGTTTTTAGGAAATTACTTTTTTCGAATATCACTGTTTCAAACACGTCAACTAATGTGAACCAATCAAAATTCAAAACAAAAAATGGTAAACATTCACTTCTCCTTGCAGTCATAGACATGGCTATGACAACGAATCTCCTCCAACTCTACGTAACCCTCGTACTTTCTCCATTAATTTGTCAACTCTAAAGAGCTTGCTTTCTTCAATTAGAGCAAATAAACAAATCAGTTGTTTGTTCAGTTAGGTAAAACTGTCTATCAATAAATAAAATAATCAAAAAACTTCAATCAAATGAAAATGGATGGAATAAATTAAAGGGTGTTATACACAACAAGTTGTGGGATTAAAAATTAAAAACACCGAAGGCAGCCCACATATTTGTTCTCGTTTTCTACTCTACTCTACTCCAACCACCCACACCCCCCACCCAAAAAAAAAAAAAAAGAGAGAGAGTATTTGATATCTTGAATTAAATCATCTCTCCTCCAAAAATTCTTTTGTTCCGTCCTCTCATATTAACCTTGCCATCATTTCCAAAATATTCTGATTCTTGAGTACTTGGTAATGGCAGCTTATACTGCTGTAATTTCTCTTCTTCAAACTCTTGAGCAACTTCAGCAGACAAACTCAAAACTCATTCAAGGTCAAAATGCTAAAACGCTCGAATCTCTTCATGCTACTGCTCAATATTTTTCAAAAAGTTGTTGAAGAAGCTAGCAATAATAGTAGGTTTGACCCTGAAAAGGTCAAATCTTTGACGGAAAAATAAGAGCTGCTGCTAGTGATGCAGAAGATGTTGTTGAGCTGAAGATTTGTCAAATGATCGAAGGATTAAGCTGGACATATGGAGTAGCACCTAAAAATTTACTACATAAGAATTTGCTACCAATTGTCGAAAAAATCGATACAAGAAAGAAGTGATAGAGATTGTTTCTGATTTTAGCAGTAGTAGCCATGATGCTGATGATGAAGTTGTTGAATATTTTGGGGATTCCTTGATTGGCACTTCTTCTAGAAGTAATCCAATGCTGCCAAATTTGGAAGATGATATCGTGCATGGACTTGATGATGACTTGGAAATAATTGTTAAAAGATTGACAGGACCGCCGTCGGATTTGGATGTTGTCACAATATCCGGCATGGGTGGCATTGGCAAAACAACACTTGCTAGAAAAGTTCATGATCATCTCACAATCAGGTATCATTTTGACCTTCGTGTTTGGATTACAATATCTCAAGAATATCGAAGTAGAAATGTATTGTTAGATGCTTTATATTGCATTTTGAAGCAGACAAATATTGTCAACGGAAATAATTGTGATAAGGATGACAATGAGTTAGCTGATCTAGTGCAGAAAAACTTAAAGGGTCGAAGATACCTTATTGTTGTTGATGATATTTGGAGTATAAATGTTTGGGATTGTATAAGAGGAATATTTCCTGATTACAACAACGGGAGTCGAATCTTACTGACTACTAGGGAAATAGTGGTAGCAAAGTATGCAAATCCTAGTAGCCCTCATGAGATGCATCTATTGGATTTAGATAACAATTGGAAGTTACTTCGTGATAAGGTATTTGGACCAGAACATGATCATCCTCCTGAGTTGGAAGAAATTGGAAAGAAAATAGTAGAAAAATGCAAAGGACTACCCTTAACAGTTTCAGTGATTGCGGGACATCTTTCTAAAATCACCATGACATTAAAAAGTTGGAACGATGTTGCCCGAACCTTAGGTGAAATTGTTTCTAGTCATCCAAAGAAATGCTTAGAAG
Source organism: Nicotiana glauca (assembly GCA_026770625.1). Classification (NCBI taxonomy): domain Eukaryota; kingdom Viridiplantae; phylum Streptophyta; class Magnoliopsida; order Solanales; family Solanaceae; genus Nicotiana; species Nicotiana glauca. The sequence continues at coordinate 10,858 of MU705597.1, read as the reverse complement.
TGCTCGTTTTGAGTTACCACCACTTACCTAATCACCTCAAACCTTGTTTTCTTTTTATGGGTGGTTTCCCTGAGGATTATCAAGTTGAGACTTGGAGACTAATCCAATTATGGATAGCGGAAGGTTTTATAAGGACATCTAAAAGTGAAAAAAGTTTGGAGGAAGCAGCAGGAGATTATTTGGTGGATCTTATTAGCAGGAACTTGATCATGGTTAGAAAAAGTAGATTCGATGGTAAGATAAAAGCATGTGGAATGCATGATCTTCTTCGTGAATTCTGTTTGACTGAAGTTGAAATGACAAAGTTTATGCATGTTGAGAGAATTGATCCAGTCCCTACTATTCCAACACTAAAACATAATGGTCATCGCTTCAGTTTTCAAACCCGAAGTTATTCGGTTGGTGATTCTTGCAAGCTATTATCCCCAGTTACTAATTCTATCTACTTATTTTCTGAAAGACGACTTTATTTAAAACTTGATTTTTTCTCCCGTTTCAGCCTTCTCAGGGTATTGGCCATCTTCGATCAAAAGTTCCGTTCATTTCCGCTTGTGATTACAAAGTTATTTCATTTGAGATACCTTCAAGTTCAATCTTATGACAATCTTCCTCCATCAATATCAGAGCTTCATAATTTGCAAACTTTAATTCACGAGGGACCATATTATAAACATACAACGTTACCCGGAAAGATATGGATGATGAATAACTTGAGGCTTATACATCTGAGTCGAGCCTGTTATTTACCTAGTCCTAGAAGAGAAAGTATTCTGAATAAGCATCTTGTGATAGGGATGCCAAATCTAGAAGAACTTTCTAGTCTCTGTTTCACCAGTTGTACAAATGAAATCTTTTCTGGCATTCCCAATCTAAAGAGATTGATTGTCCATCATATAGTTTCATCAAGAAAAAAGGATAAGGCCAATCACCTCATTGATATGTCTAGCTTGTCAAAGCTCAAAGCATTGAAGTGCGTCAGCAATGCTTCCTGGTCTTGGCGATCAACCTCTATCAAAAGGTTTGTTTTCCCAACATCACTTAAGAGGTTGACTTTAGCTGGCAGGTTTAGTTTTTCTTGGAAAGACATATCAACTCTTGTCATGTTGTCAAATCTTGAAGAGCTCAAACTTAAAAGGAAAGTAGTGAGTGACCAAATATGGAGATTAAGTGATGAAGACAAGTTCGAAAGCCTAAAGTTATTGTTACTTAATGAGCTAGATTTTGGGCATTGGGAAGCTAGCAGTGAAAGTTTCCCAAATCTAAAACACCTTGTTCTAAAGAATTGCCGCTACCTAGAAGAAATTCCAACAGATTTTGGGGAAATTTGTACTTTGGAATCAATTGAGTTACATAATTGTAGCACTATTGCTGAGGGGTGTGCAAGAAATATTATGCAAGAACAAGAGGACATGGGAAATAATTTCCTTAAGGTCTACATCCATAACAATCGTTGCAGTAAGTTTTACGTCCATCTCTCTAAAAAATTCTTCAATTCCTCACATAATTAATTACCTCATCTTTGAAATTAAAATGATGACTTCTACTTTTTATCTTGCATGTACGCAGGGAATTGAAGCTTATTTTGAGGGACCATCTAATGCTATCTTCCAAATGCAAAGCCTTTTCATTTAGATTTGGAAGAGTACTTCTTTCTTGTATGTTCTTATCAGTTGTTAAATTTATATTTTTGGGAATAAGCATGTTTAAATGTCTCGCTAATTTGTGGTTTAGTATTTTGTAAAGAATATAACTATTGGTTATTGCTTCCACGTCTTTATCAGCTATAGCGCATCGGCAGCAAAACTACTTTTTCCCTATGTCCTTCAATTTAAAAAGGTGTCGCCTTATATAGGAATTCAAGAAGGGGTTAATTAATCTTTTTTCTAAAATCAGGCCTTGCTCTAATAAATTATCTAAAAAGTCTAAGGAAAGACAAATTGTAGTTTAATCAAATAATTTTTATGATTAATACTATTAAATAGTTTTCTTAATGAATATGTCAAAACACTAACCCGTTTGGACATACAAAATTTTTCCTTTGTTCCATTTTTTTTTTTTTGAAAACATTGGTTATCAAAATCTTCCCAAATTTTTTAATTTCATTTGAAAATGCATTTTTAAATTTGAAAAACTGGTTCTTACTAGTTTTTCAATTGAAAATGTGAATTCGATAGTTTTTAATTTTACATATTTACATTATACTTTTAAATTTATAAAAATAAAACACTATCAATTATTAACCTACATGGTTGATAATTGTGGTAATAGCAGTGGGAAGCGGACTATGTTAGAAAATGTGATATTGATTTTGCATCTTCTGTGTATTGCAGTAAAACAGAATATAATAACAATTAAACAATAGCATGTTTGATTGTTTATTTCAAGTAGCATAATCAAATTGGGGTGATTTTGATATTTTTTACAAGTTGTGGGGTATAAATCATATTTTATAATTTTTAAAAAAGACATCCAAATATTTTTTTAAAATTATAACCAAACACAACTTTATCTCCAATTCAAATTTGAGTGAAATTCCAAATTTGAATTTTTTTTTTGGAATTTCTGTCCAAACGCCTGAGTATACTACACTTGTTATGAACGAGTCCGGAACCCAATTGTGATTTTTTTGACTCAAAGAACATAAATAGGTGGAAAAAAGAGAAGGAAGACATTTTTATTTATAGTGCCATAATACCTGGCACTATACATTAACGGTAACTGCACCGTTAATATATAGCGCCAGGTATTGTGGCGCTATACGGCAAAAGCTGACACGGACTGGTATAACGCCATAATACTTGGCGCTATATCAGAGTCTCTCATACACTTTTTCTTTATCTCACTGTTTACCCTGCAATCCAGATTTTAGTTTATTGAGCCAAATATCTTGCCACTTCTACACTACTCTCACATTTGATAATAGAAAGAATTTTAAACACATTGTATATTCACACAAGAGGTTACTACACTGGCCTTTCCTTTAATATTAAAATATAATTTAAAATCCAAATATAGCTATAAGCTAAAAATATTAACAACACTAATAGTATGTAGTTATTCTTAACAGTTAACAATTATATATGCACTAATTGTATGTAGTTCTTTTTCTTAACGGTTAACAATTATATTCACGCAATTTGATAATTTAAAAAAAATCAGGTTTCAACCGAATCAGTGTCCCAAAGTAAGCAAATTGTCACGATCCAAACCCCGATCGTAATGGCGCCCAACACCTTGTTAGGCAAGCCCGACCTTTAGAATATTCTCAAACCCAAGTTTACAAAGCTCTTTATCAGTTATTAAATTTAAAAAAATACAAATTAAGCAAAATCTCAGTCTGATAGTAATAAAAACTGTGCGAAAACCACAATAATATCAAAATAACTCATATCAGATCTGGCGTCACGAGTCAGAGCCTCTAGATATAATAGAGCAACATCCTATACATATGAAAGTCTAGATGCGGAAGTAAAGAAAGATAAGAGGAGGAATCAGGTCCTGCGGACGCCAGGCAGCTACCTCGATGACTCCGACAGACGGACTAGGCAGCAGCAACAAACTCAGCTATGCCTCCGGGATCCCTGTATCTGCACACAAGGTGCATGGAATAAAGTGAGTACTCCAACTCAGTAAGTAATAGCAATAAATAACAACGGAAAGTAAGAATTTTCGTAGAAACACTACACAGTTTTATAACCAACAGTAAAGGCAGTAAACAACATCTGAGCAGGGAAAACAGGTGAAAATCTCTCAAAGGTCCGGCAAATTACCAACACTGCTACGGCGCGCAGCCCGATCCAATAATAATATATACTGCTGCGGCACGCAGCCCGATCCAATTATAATATATATACTGCTGCGGCGTGCAGCCCGATCCAATAATAATAGTCGATTGCGCTCACTGGGGGTGTGTGCAGACTCCGGAGGGTCTCCTACAACCGAAGCGCTATAATACTGCGGTGTGTAGTCCGATCCACATAATATATCACTGTGGCGTGCATGCCGATCCATATAATATATCACTGCGGTGTGCAGTCCGATCCATATAATATATCACTGCGGCGTGCAGTCCGATCCAGATAATATATCACTGCGGCTTGCAGTCCGATTCATATAACATACTACTGCGGTGTGCAGTCCGATCCATACATGTATATGTATATACTGCTGCGGCGTGTCACCCGATCCGGTGTATATCAAATACCCTCACTATGGGGTCCTTGACCCCTCTCAATCAATATAGACTTGGCCTTGCGGGCCCACTCAGCTAAGACGGGGTTTCCAACCCCAGGTATTTCTCATTTAGAGTGCAAATTGCTAAGACCAGTTCATATTATGTTTTACAGTTTAAGACCACGAATGAGAGTACGATTTCAACAGGTAAAGTGAGGTCAATTAGCCCAACATGCTCCCTAAGGGTCCTACAGATCAGCACAAGGCCCCAAACATGGCAACTAGACCAAAATATACTGATACTTACTCAGTCTCAGTCAAAAGTACAGCAGAGTCATCAATCCGGATAGACCCGAGTCCGAATCCCCAATAGTAACATCACCACGCTCATCATGTAGCGCGTATCTCATCTCAACATAGCACTACATAGTGCAAATACAGGGTTTCCAACCCTCAGTACATCATTTATAACCATTACTCACCTCAAGCCGGCCGAAATCCTAGCTCGCCTTGCGCTTCCCTCGCAAATCAACCTCCTCGTGCGTAGAATCTAGCCAAAACCACAAGGAATACGTTATGATAAGCTAATGGGACATAACCCAATTGAAAGAACTCGAAAAA
>MU705596.1:235317-251157 GCA_026770625.1 Nicotiana glauca | reverse complement strand
GTCTCATGTGTTAGACTTCAGCACGATTCAGTTGGATGATGATTTGACCTATGATGTGGAGCTAGTGGCTATTTTGGGTCGTCAGGTTCGGAGATTGAGATCAAAGGATATAGCTTCGGTGAAGGTGCAGTGGAGAGGTCGGCCCGTGGAGGAGGCTACCTAGGGGACCGAGCAGAAGATGCGGAGAAGATACCCTCACTTATTTGAGACTTCGGGTATGTTTCTTGACCCTCTCGAGGACGAGCGTTTGTTTAAGTTGGGGAGAATGTGACGACCCGGCCCGACGTCTCATGTATTTCAGTCCCGTTTTTCCCCAATTATTTCTTCTTCATGTTTCATTATTGTCATCGTGTGAGTGTGAGTCGAATTGGATTGGTTTGGATAGGAAATGAGACACTTATTCTTTTTAAGGAAAGCTTGGGTTGGAAAAGTCAACCGGACGTTGACTTAGGAGTTAGAGGACTCAAATATGAATTCCGGTGATTTGGTTAGCTTTGGGGAATGATTTGTGACTTAGGAGTGCGATCAGAATCGATTTTGAATGTCCGGTGTAGAATTAGGCTTGAATTGGCGAAGTTAGTATTTTGGCAAATTCTAGTTGGTAGGTGAGATTTTGATCCGGGGGTCGGAATGGAATTTCGAGAGTTGCAGTAGCTCCGTTAGGTGATTTTGGATGTGCGGGTAAAATTTCAGGTCATTTGGAGGTGTTTTGGTTGGGTTTTTGATAGAATGCGTTTTTCGGAAGTTTTGAAGAAACTTAGGCTTGAATCCGAGGTGAATTGATAATTTTGGTGTTGTTTGACGTGTTTTGATGATTGGAACAAGTTCGTATGATGTTTTGGGATACGTTGGTGTTTTTGGTTGAGGTCTCAGGGGCCTTGGGGTGATTTCAGGAATTGATTTTTGGTAAAAATGGAAAAGGGTTTTGACAGGAATTGATTGGAGGTAAGTCTCGTGACCTAGAAACGTTATTTTATTGAAGAATCAACCTTTAATTCTTGGAAAATTGGGTGAAAAAAAATTGAAGAACTAGAGCTTGGGTTTTGAAATAAAAATTTGGGATTTGAGGGAGCATTTGAACTCCGATTTTGGTAAATTTTATATGTACGGACTCGTGACGAGAAGAGGAATCCGGTGATGTGAATTTCGTAATTTTTTGAGAAGTTGTCCCGGGGCTCGGGTTTTGCCAATTTCGTGATTTTTGATTTTTTCGAGTTCTTTCTATTGCGTTATGTTCCATTAGCCTATTGTAATGTATTCCTTGTGGTTGTGACCAGATTCGGCACGCGAGAAGGTTGATTCGAGAGGAAAAGGCATAGCGGACTAGACTTGTAGCCAGTTTGAGGTGAGTAATAGATGTAGATGATGACCTGAGAGTTTGAAACCCCGGTATATCACACTGTGACACTATATTGAGGCGAGACACGTACTCTATGACGAGTGCGGGGTCGTTTGTGATTGGGGACTATGGCTTAGTCCGCCCCGAGTGATGTTCAAACTGTGTTCTTGACTAGAGACTCATTAGTAAATATCCTACATGGATTTTTATGATATATTTGGGCTGTGTGTCGATTATTTGAATCCCTTGGGGATTATTATCACTGCTTCCATGATTCTTAGCATGTTATATGATTTCAGTCCTGAGTTAAACACTGTTTCGAAATGCTTAGTCACATTCCTAAGGTTTTAAAAACTTAAACTATATTTTCCTAATAATTGGAACTGAGAACTATAACTTGACTTGGCCGTGTGGCTCACATGCATATTCTGGACTGAGTGTTGATCGGGCTGCACGCCGCAGCGATGATACGATGATATTGCGTTTGGACTGTAGGAGCCCCTCCGGAGTCTGAACCCCCACAGTGAGCGCGGGTACCCAAATGAATCGGGCTGCGCGCCGCAGCGGTCATGTGCATTGCATTTCATTCATACATTGATATTTATCTGATTTACCTGTCAATGCTTTGTTGCCATTTCATCGTTAATTATGCTAAACTGCGAGCTGTAGCTTTACATTGTGGTATTTCGTGAATTCTCATCTTCAGTCATTATATATGCTTATTACTCACTGAGTTGGAAGTACTCACATTACTCCCTGCACCATGTGTACAGATTCAGGTGTTCCGGGAGCTTAGTTGAGCTGTTTGCTGCTTCCCAGAGTTTCTAGGAGTTGTCGAGGTAGCTGCCTGACGTCCGCAGGACCCGAATCCTCCCCTTACCCTTTTTATCATTCCGCATTCTAGACTTCTGTACTATTGTGGATTTACTACTCTATTTTGTTTAGAGTCTCTAGACTCGTGACTCCAGATCTGTTGGGAGTTGTTTTTGACAGTTATTCTGGTTTTCCGTGTGGTTTTTATTTACTATCGGATTATTAATCTTGTTAATTGCTAAATTAACTTAATCATCTGGTAACGAGATTTTGTGTTTGGGTTGAGAGTGTTCAATTGGTCGGGCTTGCCTAGCAATTGTGTTGGGCGCCATCACGACCGGGTTTGGGGTCGTGACACTTTATTTTACTACGCTAAAAAGTCACTATTACATATAAAAACAACAAACATAACATACAAATATGAACAACAAACTAAATAAATAATATTTATTTATTATTTAACCAAATAAAAATATAAACCAAATAAAAATATAAACCAAATAAAAATATAATATTAACAATACAAATTATTTATCAAGTTTTAATATTTTTTTGTCCCAAAGCTAATAAATCAATCCGGGTATAAATAAGATACAAATTTAAATACAAACATAACACAAATTAACATGAAAACACACTAAACAATACAAATATGCATGTACTATACGAGTGTCGATATAAACAAAATTGAAATACCTCGATTTAAGTTTTTTGAATTTGATTGAAAAAAAAAATTTTGCACCCGAAAGAAGGAATCCAAAGTTTGTCTTGTGTGTGGGACCTACACTCTTTGCTTTTTAGGTGACGGGTGGGACCCAAATTTTTTTTTTTTAATTTGACGAAGCGGGGGACCAGCAGTGGGGAGTTTGTTTTTTAATGGGGTCTGCGAATTATGTTGGGGAAGAAGAAGAAGGGCCTTTATTTTATTAAGGCAATTCGCAGTACTATACTGCGAATTGCTTATACGTAGTATAGTACTACGAATTGTTTGGGCCAAAAATTCAGTGTACTCAATTCGCAGTATTGTACTGCGAATTAGTTTAAATTTTTTTTTAATAATTCGAAGTACTCTACTGCGAATTACTTTAACGGCTAAATTTCCGTTAAAGTAATACGCAGTATAGTATTGCGAATTAGGTATTTAGGTAACTTTTTTTTTAATATTAAAAATGTATTTTTGTCAAAAAAAAAAAATAGAAAACTTTCGGACCCGATATTTCACACTATACACAAGTAAATCCGTGACTAATCTGATGTAACATGTAGTAGTACTGGATTTCTGCATTCTGTACATGTCTGATAGGAGTATCTTCTAACTCTTACAACAGAGGGAAATAGACTAACTTTTTGTGGTTGCTCTCAATTCATTGACGTGCATATCTTTACGGTGAGTGCCTCTTTTTTCATTTTTGTGACATGTGATACTTCTTTGGACCTTATCACATTATTGTTCTCTGTCCTTATTTAACTTTCTTTCTTTTTATCAATTTCGAAAAAAATAGAGGTGCTTGCTTTGAGTTCGCAAACACAAGTTTTGTATTTTCATCACAAACACAAAAAAAATGTTTGTCTGATCTGTTTCTAAAACTAAAAATTATTTTCAAACTCAGTTTTCTTTAATGAAAACTCCTTTGTTAATGGTTTGGGGTTCAATAGTATTTGTTATTTGTGTAAGAGTTTAGGTTCATGCGAAATCTGTCGTTGCCTAAACTAAAGATTTATAGCCTCATTGGCCAAGCTTCTAAAATTAATTTATTTTGAGAAGTGTTTTTTTAAGTACTTTTTTAAAAAATATTTTTGATGTGAAGCAATTTGTGTTTGACTAATTAATTTAAAAAGCACTTCCGATCAGTAATTAGTATTTGGCTAAGCTTTTTAAAAGTGTTTCTAAGTATATTTTTCTCAAAAGCACTTTTCAAAAAAGTAATTTTGGAAACTAGCTACTTTTTTTTTTGTTTCTCCAATATTGCTTCTACTAAAAAGAACTTTTTTTTTCTTCTAGAAGTTTGACCAAACACTTCAACTTTGAATTTTTTTTTAAAACAAAAAATATTTTTGACCTTGGAGAAGCTTGACCAAACAGGCTATAAGATTCAACTTAATGCTCCAAATTGAAAGTAGGGGAAGAGGAGTCTGGAACCTATATGTTACTTTTTTGGACTCAAAAGACCGAAATAAGTGGTGTGTGGTGGTGGTGGTAGGGGAGGGGTTAAGTTAAAGGGCATTATAAAAAGGGCGTTTTAGATAAAACGCGTTTTCAAAATACGCTTTATTTATTTTGTGGGCCCACCAATAACACTTCTGCGCTTAACTGATATAATAATAATTCAAATGGCTAAAACTCATTTTAAAAGGGCGTTTTACCCCAAAAATTCGACCCCCCGATTTGGGCATTGCCTTATTTAAAGGCGTTAAGGATTTTGCAAAAATCCATTCAGAAATATTCTCAACTCTTGTTAAATTTTCAAGCATTTTTTCATAATGTCTGAAGAGCGAAAGTCAGGGTTTCATTATATTTGGGGGGGGGGGGGGGTGAGGTTGTGGTGGCGAATAAGTCAGTGAGCTATAGTTTATCTCCACAGAGTCATGTTAAGTTGCCACTTACAATAGAGTACGATAGACTGGTATCCTTGTTGTGTAATAAAATGAGTGTGAGCAAACGTTTGGTGAACCTTAAAGTAGCCGAAAGATATCCGTATTTTGTCTCTCCAAGTTGCTTGTACGGTGAGTTTAATATCGAGGATGATGAAATTCTAAGATATTTTTTGAGGACTTCGGATGAAGACGTTCGCAATAATGAGGTTGCGCAAAGCAGGGATAACCCTCAATCATCAGGTGATTATTCTGGAGCAGTTTTAGTCGAACAAGTTCCAGCTAAAAGAGTTTGGTCGGATCTAAACTTATCTCCACGGGCGAATGAGGAGCGAGGAAATAATTTTTCTCCTACTTTAGATAATCCACAAGATGACTGGTAAAATTTAATTTTTTCTTGTGTTACGATATTTATTTTTTTTTATATTGAATTTGTATTAACATTCATACATTTCGCATGGGGTACCATCCATATATGAATTTTACAAGTTATGAACCCATGCCAGTTGGAATATGTGTAGTTTTGGTGTGTTGGATCATGGTGATCCATCCAAGATTCATCATCAATAGGATATTGTCCACCGTTGAATGTCAACGCATTATGACTTGTAAGTTAAGTGATATAGCTATATTTAAAGTATTTGTCAATTTGAGTAGCTTATTGTTTTGTTCTTTGTGTAGAGAAAACGAGCAACTTGAACCACCTGTCCTGACTCAATTTCTCGAAGACGAAATATTTAATTAGGATTTAGCAAATGCACAGAGTCAGGAAGAGTAGTGATTATGACAAAAATATCGATGAGTCCAGAGATGACACACCCCTCCATGATGAGGATGGTGATGGGGAGGAAGAGAATGATGGGCATGATTTGACGAAGGAGAATGCTCCACCCCCGTTAGACCAAGAGTGTACGAATCTCACATCCTAATTTGCATTTCACTGCCATGGTGTGGATGTCATTCAAGCAGATGGCGGAGAGGTTTGTTGAAAAGGCTGCAGGTGTAACGTCATTGATAAAAAGGGGTGTTGAATTTATACCAAACCCAATGAAAATATTTGAGAAATACAAGCAGCGAGCATATTGGCATTCATTTTTATAGTATGATCACGATCGAAATATTTTTGAACTTCACACCGCTATCCATGAAAACTGAGGGAATAATGTACACACCATAAATGAATCTAGAAGGTTATGCTCCTGTAGGAAATGGTCCATCTACCACATGCCATGCTCACATTCCATCAGGTGTTTTCAACATACAGGTTTAGGTCCAACTAACTACGTTGATAAACAATATAGTGTTGCTTCATACTTAAACACCTATAATAGGCAATTGCAGCTAGTGGGTGCTGAGCATTATTCGCCGCCGGAACCATTTAAAATGGTGTATAACAAGGAGTTTTTGTGTCAGCGATATGTGCAGAAAAGAACGCATATACAGAACTAAATGGATGTTGGTGAAACCATTTATGCACGTAAATGTGGCAAATGCTCGCAAACAGGATACGACCGTCGTAATGTCCCTCAGCTGATTTGGGTGGTGGTGGTAATACAGCTCCTGGTGGAAGTTTATCTAATGTGCCAAACTATCAAGGATACATGTAGTGTTTTGTTTTTATAATGTATTTTTAAGAAGTATATGTACTTTCTTATCTTGTAGAATGTATGAAAGAAAATTATGTTTTCATTGTTGTTATATCTTTTTAATATTTAACATTAATACTTCAGTACAACAATCTAATATAAACCCATTTAAACGACCAAAAAATTATCTGTTGAACTACCTTCACTCTTTTGCCTCTTTTTGAACCACTTGTTAAATGTTAGTGGCATTTTTTTAATGGATGTTGTTAAGTGTTATTCAAAAGGTCTTTGAGATACATATGACTTGTTTTAGTTTAAGAAATGCTTATACCTGAAATGATGATTAGCACGCGAAGTATAACGGGGTTACATACCACATTATGTGTATTGTCTTGTCGACCTGATAAAGTTATCGTTTTGCAAAAGCTATCTTCTAAAAAAAAATATATTGTACCGTAAAGAATCATTAACACGCGAAGTATAGTGCGGTTACATACCACGTTATGTGTATTGTCTTGTCAACCTGATAAAGCTGACGTTCTACAAAAGTTGCTCGTCTACAAAAGCTGTATTGTACCGTAAATAATTATTAGCATGCGAAGCATAGCGCGGTTACATACCACGTTGCGTGTATTGTCTTGTTAATCCGATAAAGATGACGTTCTGCAAAAGTTGCTCGCCCGCAAAAGTTGTATTCTACTGTAAAAAATTATTAGCACGCAAAGCATAGCGCGGTTACATACTACATAATATGTGTTGCCCTGCCTATAAATAACTAGCGCATTTTAGTTATTATTTGCGCTTAACCAAAATAAATAGCAAACGTTTCTGTCACTAGAAGGTTTTTTTCATTAACAAATGTCTGAACGCATTTATGTACCAATGTGCTATTATGGCAAACGTTGTATGATGGCGGACTATTGGGAGGATGGTCATGTTGGGCGTAGATACTGGATGTGTGTAAACAAGTTTGGAGCCAATAACGGAAATTATTGTAATTTTGAGGTATGGCTTGATGAACCTTGTAAGAAGGAATGCTACAAACTATCTTTGCAGTATTATCATGATATGAACAAAAGATACGAACGTGATGAGATTGAAATGAAACGAGAAATTGCGGCATTGAAGGAGAAACTAAAAGAGGCGGAAGAAGGAAAAAATAAGCTGGAAGAGATAATTAAGTGGTTGGGGAAGAGAATACTAGGCGGTCGTGACTAAACAATGACACGTATATGTTGAGTGTAGTACTTTATCTTTATGTTTTTCGTGTCATATATTTTCACTAGTTGTACTAAATTTAAATTATGTTAAGTTGCCATATTTGTGTTTGTGTTGTAATATTAAAATAAAGAAGAACCGGGGAAATAAAAACATAATGTGCATATAATGCAAACATAAAAAATTATTGTTATTATTTATATAAAATACAAAAAAAAAATCAATGTGTCCCATAGTTTGTGTGCTTCAATGCAGCCGCTGGCCTAAGGCGCATCCCAGCCCGCCCGTCTACGCTATCAGGATCATCCTCATCATGTCGCCTCTTTATAGCAGAATGCGTTGTAGCATGATCGTCAGTAGTGCTGGCAGGATCGGTAGAATGGGTTGTCGGTCCAGCATCAACCTAGAGAAGAATAAGTCAGCTCAGTATATAAAAATAAATATATATTAGTAATGTAGGTGTTAAGTCAAAAAAATTCAATTGTTTTACCATGGTCTCATCGGGCTCTTGAATATAAGCATCCGTCGCATCCAGGTCAACATCACTTAAAGTGGCCTCTGTGATGGGTGGGGATGAAGCCTTAATAAAAAAATTATAAAGTTATTAATGGGAAATCAATGAGATAAAAACATATTTAAATTTAATATTAATACAAACATACTTGCGCCTGTGAAAGATCACCAGCACCGGTCGATGATGAGCCATAACTCAGCCAACTCCCAGTATTCACATCTCGGGTCGGCTGATCCTCAGTAGTGGTTGATGAGCCTGAAAAGTACTAATCCCAATCCTATACGGTAATGCTCGTGCACGTGATCAACAATGAATCTGACGGGGTCACCTACGAAGTCACTAGAGTGAGCGGTAACTGAAGGTCTGAATGGCGGCATGTTGTTGTGATGCTCGTCTGGCTGATGGAGGTCACTTGACAAATCAGCTCCAACATCCTCAACAGATGCCTCAACGCCCCCTTGCTTGGGACAACCTCCTCGACCCTCCCCCGACTCTGTGGGATAGCCCTGCATCATAGGATAGCCCTGCCTCGTGGGACAACCTTGCCTCGTGCTCCCCTACCTCGTGGGATAGCCATACCTCGATGGTAATACTTTGGCACCACATAAGCAGGGTCGTGTACTAAGCGTTCATCCTCTCAGTCTTGTTGTAGTGTCCGAGCAGCTAGCTCTGTAACCTATCGGCCATACTCGTGCAAAATGGCCGCCCTCGCCGGTATGTTGCTACATCTGTAGTCCCAAATGGTGGAATAAATGTAGGCCAATATCCTACACAGCATGTAAAATATAAATTACGGAATGCTAGGCTACAGTTATAAGTAAGAATACCAAATAACATACCAGTGTCTCGTGCCTCCCCGCATATGGAACGTATCAATCGCCAGCTCGATGAATGAGATTCTCGATGAAAAGTTGGGTAACATCACAGTACTAGCCCATATAATCATGCTCAGCATCCTACCAACTCGGTGAAGGGGGGCATCAGGTCCGCCGGTCCTAAATATCAATTTGCTCCTCTAGTCATGCCAAATATGTGTAGCCCACCCAAGAAAGATCATCTCGCTGGAAATGTATGGTCTGCCAGGTTGACGGTGTCGATACGAGCTGCGAACGGCCAAATTGGCAAAGTATCCGCTCAGTGGCATGATGCTCCATAATATCAAGGCACATCAACGGGATGGTAGATCCCCACATAAGTCGGTCGACCGAGTAATAATCGGGAAATCTAGCGATCAGCTCATCGTTGTATGGCGTCCAGATGAACTATTAAGTAACAACAGAAAACGTGAGTATACGCAACACATGTGAAGCTATGACAAGTAAACTTAGGTATATATTTACTTGTGTGCCCTCCAACAAATCCAAGATATCTCTACACAAGGGGAGATTATGCCACCGCTGAAGAACCCACCTCCTAGATAGAGGGAGCAACAAAGGTGGTACATCCGGAGCTAATAGTGGTAGAGGTGGCTGCAACTGCATGAACTGCTCGCAATCCTGAACCTAACATAAAAAGTTGACGTAAAATTTCAGATATATTTTTACTAGGTATGTTAAAATGAATAGAGTATTCAAATATGTTGTCACCTGTAGTAGAGGCAAAAATCCAGCAACTTCACATTGGGTGTCCATGCTCGCCCGGTAAATCTTCCTGTACAAGCATGCGAGAACAACAGTACCCGAGCTGTACTAGGGTAAATCATCTAGCCGCTCATGATGATGAAGAAATCTCAAGCTGACTAGGTTCCTGAAATGTTCGGGAACAAGACCCCTCCAAACATAAGGAGTAGTAGCAACCTCGTATACCAGTGAACATTATAATCTGGTGTATCACAATTGATGTCAGGTTGCAATATCTCTAAATACTCTCAAATAGTCATCAACGGAAAATGACTGGTCCCAGCCAGTATATTCTCATCCTATGGCCAGAAACCAGTGAGCTGTTGCAGCATGTCCAGGTACTGCACACCTGTCATCTCTCTCATGGCATGCGGCAGAGAAATGGGGTGTCCATTAACGGGCAGCCTATATATAACCTCCACGTCCTGCGGTGTGATGGTGGCCTCGCCAATGGGCAAGTGGAATGTATGCATTTCCGGTCGCCACTGCTTTATCAGGGTCGTGACCAAAGACCAAAGACCAATCAAACTGCAGCCACCCGATCTCCAAATTCCTGTAGAAGCCCTTATCCCGCAAGCATCAGACTACACGGGGATGGAGAACTTTGCCCTTCAGAAAGTCTCATATGTTATCTACCCTCATGACGTGGAGAGTTTGGGCCAGTAACTCTCCCTCCCATATGTGGGCAGACCTATGATCGGCCTGTAACGACAGTAGCTTATCCCTGGTAGGTCCGGGATGAATAGGCGGTACCTCCATATCGTCTACTGTAAATTAAAAAATATTAATTATATGTTAGTTTTATTATTTTATATGTTTGTAAATTAAATAATTAATTTTTATAATTATACAATATTTAATTATTATGTATTCACATAAGGGTTCTAGGCTCGATATTGAGACCTAGCAGCACCAAGATATCATGAATTCTTGTATGCGTTAGTTTTCTTATTTAACATGTTAGTTTTATATGTTTGTTTGTAAATTAAATAATTAACTTTTATAATCACAAAATATTTAATTATTATGTATTCACATAAGGGTTCCTGGGTCGATATTTGAGGCCCAGTAGCACCAAGATATCCTTAATATTTGTATGTGTTAGTTTTATTATTTTACATGTTAGTTTTAATTTTATATTTTTATTTGTAAATTAAATAATTAATTTTTATAATTATATAATATTTAATTATTAAATATTCACATATGGGTTCCAAGCTCGATATTTGTGCCCAGTAGCACCAAGATATCCAAAAAATATTGTTCTTTTCTCATGTTATTTTGTTACGATCGTTGACTATAATTGGACAGAGTTTGTGTGATCTATCAGTTATTGTGACTTATTTTTTAGTATAATATATACTTAAACTATAGGAATACTACGCTAAAAGGCACTATATTTTACTACACTAAAAGGCACTATATTTTACTACCCTAAAACGACACTATATTACTAGTATATATTTTCTCTCTAAAGTTCCTTCTCTAACGTTCACTGCTAACCCCTCAGCCCCTAACCCCCAGCCCCCCGGCAATGTTAACCCCCTTGTAGCACCCACGTATGTATTTGTTGCTTTAACGTCACCGTCGCAGGTGCTGCTACAGGTAAGTCCTCCCTCTCTCCCTCTCTTTCTCGTTCTCTCTCATTCTCCTTCTTTCTCGTCTATGTCTCTCCCTCTTCTTTATCCTCTTTTCTGTTCTTGCCGCCGGAGTCGGGTAGGGCGTGTTCTAGGTGACTTGATACAAGCCTGGTGACCCCTGCCGGTGATGTTTTTTCCGGTCTCACTTGCCCCTTCGTCTTATTCCACTCTCTCTTCCTCTTTCTCCCTCCCCCTATTTTGTGGAGAGAGTCTATTTCATTGGATATGTGCAAATTCTTTTCTGGCGAGGACGGACTATTTTTCGATGGATACAGATTTTTAGCAAGTTTCATCAATCCCGGTGACTTCCGAACAACTTTCCGACTGGATGCAGCAGGACTTGTCAGCGCTCTAGAGCAGATCTATCACGCTTCAGGAAAACTTGCGTCAGGTTCTTTTGTTCTGTACCTGGTATTCGCAGTATCAATATTTTTATTGTTGTTATATTTTTTTCCTTTCTCTTTTGCTTCCTATGTCTTTGATATCTCCGGTATCCTGTTTAAATTTTATTTAATTTGACCTTGTCGGCTTATATCTGCCCTTGTCTATAACTTTAGTGTCATAGCTAATATGTAGTTTGCCTCTACTTAGTTCGAATCCTTATTAACACTTTGTGTAAATGTAGGTTTCTTTTTAGCCTATTCCTTTGTAGTCTATTTTGTTTATAGCTTTGTGATGGTCTAGTGGTCGCACCGAGCTATGATAGAGTGAGGGCATGTCCTCGGGGGAAGCGAGAGGGAGCGAGGGGTAGAGGGGAAAGGTGGCAGGGGGTAAGGAACCTTCTAGGTTGAGAGTGGGGTCATAGAATATATGGACTCTAAAGGTAAAGTCAATAGAGTTAGCAAAGATTCTCCATAAGAGGAAGATTAAAATAGCTATGTGTCCAGGAGACTAGATGGGTGGGGAACATGGCTCGGGAGGCTTATGAGTTTAAGTTATAGTATTCAGGGAGGGTGAGAGGGAAGAACGGGGTAGGCATTTTAGTTGATAGGGACCTAAGGGAGCTAGTGGTTGAGGTTAAGAGGGTGAATGACAGTTTGATGGCCATTAAGATAGTCGTGGATAGGTATACTCTAAATGCATTTAGTGCATACGCACCTCGGGTGGGTTTGGACAATGAGGTTAAAAGAAAATTATGGGAGAATTTGGATGGTTAGTGAGGGGTATACCATCCACCGAGAAGCTTATTATAGGGGGTGATTTTAACGACCACATAGGGAGGTCGCATAGAGGATATGCCGGTGTGCATGGTGGCTTCAGTTTTGTAGATAGAAAAGGAAAAAAAACTTCGCTGATGTAGTACGCTAAGGCTTTTGAGCTAGTGATTGCTAACGTGTTTCCCAAAAAAAGGCGGATAACCTGATAACTTTTCAGAGTACGGTGGCAAGACCCATATTGACTATCTGCTTCTCCGGATATGTGATAGAGGTCTATGCATGGATTGCAAGTTCATCTCGAGTGAGAACCTTACGACCCAGCATATGCTTTTGATAGTGGACTTAGAGATCATGTGGACAAGGAAGAGGAGGGATATGTCTAGTATTCGTAGGGTCAAGTGGGATGCATTGACTAAGGACAAGGCCTAGGAGTTGGGGGATAAATTGCTGGCTCCGGAGGCTTAGAGAAGTAGCGGGGACGTAAGTTGTATGTGGTCAATGACAACAAATTGTATTAGAGAGGCAGCAAGAGAGGTGTTAGGGGTCTCAAAAGGTTTTGCTGGTGGCCATAAAGGGGACTGGTGGTGGAACAAAAAGGTGTAAGTAAAAGTGAAAGCAAAGAAAGTGGCATATTTGAAGCTAGTAGATAGTATAGACGAGGGGCAGAAGAGTGCCAACATGGAGGGGTACAAGAATTCTAGGAGAGAGTCAAAGTTGGAGGTTAAGGAAGCTAAGGCAGCGGCGTTTAGTCATTTATACGAAGAAATTGGGGTTAAAGGCGGGGATAAGAAATTATACAGGCTAGCAAAAGTGAGGGAGAGGAGGGTCGGGGATCTGGACCAAGTGATATGCATAAAAGATGAGGTGGGAAGAATTTTATTGGAGCGGAACAGATCAGGCGGAGATGGCCAGCGTACTTCCATAAGCTCTTGAACGAGGAGGGAGATAGGGGCATTGCATTGGGAGAGTTGGAGTACTCTGAGTGGTAGTGAGATTTTGGGTACTGTAGACGCAAAAGAGTGGGGGAGTTGGAAGAGGCTATGTGCAGGATGATTAAGGGTAGAGCGACCGGGCCGAATGAGATCCCGGTGGAATTATGGAAGAGTGCGGGCAATGAGGGCTTGGAATAGCTTGCTAGGTTGTTTGACGTCATTTTTAGGAAGAAAAATATGCCTGAAGAGTGGAGGTGGAGTATGATGATCCTGTTATACAAGAACAATAGGGATTTCCAAAACCGCAACAACTGTAGGGGTATCAAGTTGTTAAGCCATACGATAAAAGTGTGGGAGAGGGTGATTGAAGGGAGATTGAGGAGGTCCGTGTCCATTTTCGAGAACCAGTTTGCTTTCATGCCGAGACAGTCGACTACTGAGGCCATTCACATTGTGAGGAGATTGGTAGAGCTTTATAGGGCAATGAAGAAGGATTTGTATATGGTGTTCATTGACCTGGAGAAAGCTTATGACAAAGTACCGAGAGAGGTTCTATGGAGACGTTGGGAGGCGGAAGGTGTACATGTAGCATATATTAGAGTGATTCGGGACATGTATGATAGGTCTAAGACACGGGTAAGGACAATAGAAGGATACTCTAACTGCTTTTCGGTTTATATGGGGTTGCATCAAGGATTAACACTCAACCCATTTTTGTTTTCCCTGGCGATGGATTCTTTGACTTGTCACATTCAAGGGGATGTGCCTTGGTGCTTGTTATTTGTGCATGACATAATCCTGATTGATGAGACGCGAGGTGGCATTAACAAAAGGCTGGAGGTATGAAGACATACTATAGAGTCTGAAGGTTTCAAATTGAATATGACCAAGATAGAATACTTGGAGTGCGAATTCAGTGGTGTTACCCAGGAGGCGGACGGGGATGTGAGACTCGATACGCAAGTCATTCCTAAGAGAGAGAGAGTTTCAAATATCTGGGATCTATATTTAAGATGAAAGGGGAGATAGATGAGATGTTACTCACCGTATCGGACCAGGATGGACGAAGTGAAGGCTCGCTTCCGGTGTCTTGTGTGATAAGAATGTGTCGTTGAAACTTAAGGGTAAGTTCTACAAGGTAGTGGTCAGATAGACTATGTAGTATATCGCAGAGTATTGGCCAGTCAAAAAGTCACATGTCCAAGTCCAACATATGTAAGTAGCAGAAATGAGGATGTTGAGATGGATGTGTGGGCATACTAGATTGGATAGAATTAGGAATGAAGTTATTCGGGACAGGGTGGGAGTGGACCCTGTGGAGGCAAAGATGCCTGAGGCAAGGTTGAGATGGTTTGGGCATGTTAAGAGGAGAAACACAGATGTCACAGTCAGGAGATGCGAGAAGTTGGCCTTGGGAGGTGAGAGGAGGGATAAAGGTAGAACTAAGAAGTCTTGGGGTGAAGTGATCAGGCGGGTCATGGCGCAACTTGAGATGACTAAGGACATAACCCTAGATAGAAAAGTGTGGAGGTGAAAGATTAGGGTGGAAGGTTAGTAGGTAGTCGTGCGTTTCCCTTTGTCTAGATTGGATAGAATTAGGAATGAAGTTATTCGGGACAGGGTGGGAGTAGTACCCTTTTCCCTTAGTTTGCTATAGCTGTGTGTCTACTACTTACCTTCGGTAATTTCGTAGTTTGCTAACAGGACTTCATCATATTTTCGTGTGCTGCCTTGGACTTATTTGTCTAAATATACTATCTTGATAGTACTTGTTATCGGTACTCCTTCAATATTCTTTGTTGTTATCTCCAATTTAGTTTTCTATCTATTTATCTTGCTATCAGAGCTTCCTTCACCTTCTTTAGCCAAGGGTCATTCGAAAATAGTCTCCCCATCCTTCCAGGGTAGGGGTAAGGCTGCGTACATACTATCCTCTTCAGATCCCATTTGGTGGGATTATATAGGTAGTTGTTGTTATTGTAAACCAGATAAAAACAACACATATATTTAATCATAAAACATTCAAGAAAATACATATACAACAGTAAAACGTAACTTATTAATATTTTTTTAACAAATAATAATGATTTCTCAATTGAAACATATTTTTTTACCACACTAATATCTAAGTCCGGATAAAAATAACATCCCAGTTTAATCGCAAAAAACACAAAACAACATAGAACGCGTGTAAAATAACTAATATGCATTTTTATATGAGTTTCGACAAAAACTAAATCAGAATACCTCGATTTATGTTTTTTAAAAAGTTGAAAAATTAAAGATTTTAGTCTGAAACGAGCAACCACAACGAGAGAAGGCCTTAGCTAGGATGCGGGATCGACACTCTTTATATTTTATGGGACGGGTGGAGTCCACTCGAGTTTTTATCTCGTTAAGGGGGGGGCTACTGGTTCGAATTGAGAAATC
>MU705596.1:215982-234843 GCA_026770625.1 Nicotiana glauca | reverse complement strand
TGGAAGGTTAGTAGGTAGTCGTGCGTTTCCCTTTGTCTAGATTGGATAGAATTAGGAATGAAGTTATTCGGGACAGGGTGGGAGTAGTACCCTTTTCCCTTAGTTTGCTATAGCTGTGTGTCTACTACTTACCTTCGGTAATTTCGTAGTTTGCTAACAGGACTTCATCATATTTTCGTGTGCTGCCTTGGACTTATTTGTCTAAATATACTATCTTGATAGTACTTGTTATCGGTACTCCTTCAATATTCTTTGTTGTTATCTCCAATTTAGTTTTCTATCTATTTATCTTGCTATCAGAGCTTCCTTCACCTTCTTTAGCCAAGGGTCATTCGAAAATAGTCTCCCCATCCTTCCAGGGTAGGGGTAAGGCTGCGTACATACTATCCTCTTCAGATCCCATTTGGTGGGATTATATAGGTAGTTGTTGTTATTGTAAACCAGATAAAAACAACACATATATTTAATCATAAAACATTCAAGAAAATACATATACAACAGTAAAACGTAACTTATTAATATTTTTTTAACAAATAATAATGATTTCTCAATTGAAACATATTTTTTTACCACACTAATATCTAAGTCCGGATAAAAATAACATCCCAGTTTAATCGCAAAAAACACAAAACAACATAGAACGCGTGTAAAATAACTAATATGCATTTTTATATGAGTTTCGACAAAAACTAAATCAGAATACCTCGATTTATGTTTTTTAAAAAGTTGAAAAATTAAAGATTTTAGTCTGAAACGAGCAACCACAACGAGAGAAGGCCTTAGCTAGGATGCGGGATCGACACTCTTTATATTTTATGGGACGGGTGGAGTCCACTCGAGTTTTTATCTCGTTAAGGGGGGGGCTACTGGTTCGAATTTTAAGTAGGGGGTGGGGGTGGGGGATGACTCTGCTTTGAACATGGGGGAAGGGAAGGGGACGGGTGTTTGAAGATGAAAAGCGTGGTTTATTAAGGCGTTTCATATATAAACCATATTTTATATAAATTTCTAATCAATTTCAAGTAAAACGCACTTTAAAATCGCGTTTTATATAGTTTGGTTACTAAATTATTTCCTCGCTTATTTCGTTCCGCCAGGAGAGGAGAGACCATTTTCATGAGAGAGGGACGAGGAAGGTTTTTTGAGTAAAAAAAGACCACAAATAGGTTCCGATAGAGGGGCCAGGTAATGGAAACTACTCCTCCTCCTAACTTCTTGCCTTTCAATCTTACAAAGTTAAAGAAAATTAGAAATTATCACATTTTACAGAAAGTGAAAGATCACAACTGAAATATCGAAATATGTATATATACCATTTAAGAAAATAGTTAAATAGCCAAAAACAGAAAGAAAAAAAAAGTACTACCCTACTAGATTAAAACCGAGAAGAATCTATGTTTATTACAGACCATACGTATTTTCTGATTGCTGAACTTTTTTCAGAAAGGTCGTTTTCCCTTTGCTTTTCGGGACAACACCTAAACTGAAACAGTTTTGGTGATGCAAATTTTGTTCTTGTTCGACATTTTACTTTATCAAGTCACTTTCCTAATGTGCCTTTTCTAGTTAATGACAAAAAATGTGACACGGCCACTATAATAGGGACTTCCTTTTGGTGATAGGCTCATTTTTTATTTCGAAAAAATTGTATGATGTGATTTCTGAAAAGCAAATTGGGCAGGAAATATATTGTACTGTATATTTTAATACTCTTTTCGTTTCAATTTAGATGACACTAGACATGTCAAATGGGTCGACCCAACTCCAACCCGAATCCGTTGACTCTTGACCCGTGGGTCCTTAACCAAGTTGATTCGGTTCACTTTTTTAGGGACCGGTCTGACTTTGAGCTATTAATTAAAATATGTTGACCCGATCCGGACCCGTAACTCCTTAACCCGAGCCTCGATGGGCCGAATCTAATTTAATTAAAAAAATTAAAACTAATAAATGATTAAAAAATCAAACTTTATACATGTATACAAACTTGAAATTGCTACATGTCCTTGAAACTAATTAGAATAAAAATGAAAGAAAAGCCACTCTTTATTAACATAAAAACTTGAGAAAGATATGGAATTCGACTATTTCTATAACTAATAGTTTAAAATATATAGAATTCGCCTATTTCGACAAGACGCCTCATAGTGTGTGGTACTATTTTCTATCTTATATTCTATATTCAATGTTTGGATTTAACTTTTTACCACTTGTTTGAATATATATGTGAGCTGGTCCAGGCCAGTTGACCCGTGGGTTAGCTACCAGTTTGGATCTGATCCGATTCAGTGGGCCAAAATATTATAGCCTGGCTCATGCCCATTAAATTAATGGGTTGGTCCGGTTAGAGTTTTGTGGGTCATGGGTCGATTAAAAGGGTCAATTTTATTGGGTTATGTGGGCTGGTTCGTGGGTCGATCCGGCCCATTTGACAGGTTTACGTGACACACTTTTCTTTTGGTCCGTCAAAAAGAATTACACATTTCTATATTAAGAAACAATTTCACTTTGAACTTTTCAGTTTAACGAAATACATAAATCGCCCCTTGAAGTTATCTTCAATGATCAAACAAACACTTCAAGTAACCCATTTACCATTTTGACACTTCAAGTGCCTATTAAATGCATCTCGTGGATACTTCACGCTGACATGCAAGTTATGTGTATTTTAGTTACAATTGGGCGTGTGAGTTTTTCATCAGACTTTTCTTTCTTGCTTTTAGAATTGAATTAAAATTTGTAAGTGGGTCACACGGTATATTATCATTTTATAATATCAAAATATTTTTTGGGCATTGATCTGAAACCCAAATTGTGCCCTTTCGTTGTCCCCACCGTCTAGGTTCGCCGAAAACCATTCGTTGGGTTCATGATAGGAGGCCGTATTTGGGTTTGACTTTAGATCTTCTTGGTTGTGATTCGTTTTATTATCAATTTTTTTACTGAAAATTGATCGAAAAATATGAGGTTTCTGTTTTGTGGCAAAGAAGATGACGTAGCTCTAGTGTTCGCCATGGTAGCAACATTCCGGCGAAGCACCACATCTAAACTCTACGGCTTTATTTGTGTCTAGTTTTTCTGCTTTTGTTACTGTCCGTTCTTCATTTTATCTCTTTATAGGTTATCAAAAAAAATGAAAAAAGGAAGGCCCTTACGGGGAAATTGGAAATTTAGATTATACTCTAATTAATCAATGGTGGCTGAAATTTAGGTTACGGTTCTATCTTTACTGTAAGACTATGATAATGAATTTCCTCTTTGAAACAACGAAGAAAATGGGTGGCACAGAGGGTTCTTTTTCTTTAATTATTTCTTTAAATTACATGTATTAAGTTTTTATTATAATTATACGTGTCATTTTTTAATTGGTTTATTTGCCACGTCATTGGCAAGTGTAATTCACTCACATAATTTGTTGGACCCCGGTATTTAGTTGATACGCTTAATAGGCACTTGAAGTGTCAAAATGGTAACTGGGTTACTTGAAGTATTTGTTTGACCGTTGAGTACAACTTGAAGGGACCGTTTATGTATTTCGCCTTTCAGTTTACTCACTTTATCTTTAATAAGAAACGTTTATAGTCATACAAATATTGTGATCCCACAAAACATTTACCGCTTAAACTTTAGGATCACATGTTTCAAAAGTCTTATTCTCTTTTTTAAACTCTGTGCAAAGTCAAACTACCTCATCTAAATTGAAACTGAGGGGTATCCTTTTGTCTCATATTATGTGTCCTGTTTCTCTTTATACGCCCTTAAAATACGTATTAATTAGGAAAAGGAATAGACTATCCTGCCTTTATTGATGTCTTAAGATATAATCTCTATCTTCAAGAACAATTATTACTAAGGGTAAAAAAGGAAAAAAATAATAAATATTGTCTTGAACTTTTAAAATGACAAATAATTTGAGACAACTATTTTTTAGTAAACACGACTACTAATATGAGACGAAAAAAATATAAATTTTATATGCTTTTGAGATTATCGGATATACATAATTTGGATCGCCGGTTAAAAGTGATCTTTGACCGGTGGCGGATCTACATAGAGCATTATGGGTGCTCAAGCACCCATTGTCTTTGACCAAATTCAGTAAATTTACATAGGCAATTAACAAAAAATTTAGATAAATATTGAGTAAGCACCCACAACTAAACGTGTTTTCTCTCTTCTTATCTCTGAGCATCCACGACTTTAAAATTTTGGATCCGTCACTGTCTTTGGCCATGTTCCCCCTAATATTATGCTTTATACATTAAAAGTAATCTTGAGTTGTGTGCATAGGCTGAAGATACCCACTTGGGTGTTTTAGTTATAAGTGCTGCTTCTGAGTAATTTTGGATTAATTACTGTTTGATATGGTTATCAAAATATTATTGTCTCATATTCCCTTTTAACAAACCTCATCTTTGGTCTTTGCGCGGCCGATCTCAACGTACTGCTTCTACTGCAGTTATATTAAAATAGTTATAATGAATTAAGAAAGCTTTCTCTCTTTTTATTGTTTTCCTTTCATAGGCTTAAACTTTTTGTCTAAATAAATAACAATAATCTTTCTTATAAAGAAATAACAAACTTTGATAGAAAATTGAAGTATTTTTACCTTCAATTTCATTAAAAACACCTGACGTGAAGCATGTAGATGATTCAGAAGAAAGGACAAAATTTCTTTGGTAAGAGAACTTATGAATTAAATTTTTGAGACATATTGTTAGTGTTTGGCCATAGATTTTAAATTTATTTTGAAAAATTTGATTTGGATGAAGTTTGGTTTGAAAATGAAAATGTGTTTGAACATAAGTTTTCAACACATATTTCCCAACTTTATTTTGAAAAAAACATGTATATAATTCCCAAGTTTTTAAATTTTGGCCCAAAATCAATTGGGGTGATTTTGGAATTTGGAATTTGGGCTTCTGGATTTTGCCAAAATATAGACAAAATATCATGGTATAGCCAGTTTTCACACTGGTCAATAAAAAATAGCCAGCGTTTATCAAGTCAATGAAAAATAGCCACTATTTTGCTGCAACAGGGACCGGTCCAGTATAATATACGGGAGTTCTGGTGCATTTGTGTACGAACTCCAGCATATTATGCTGGACCGATATACTTTGCTAACTCCTGTAAAATTTGCGGGAGACTGGAGCACCAGTGCTCCAAACTCCAGTATATTATACTGGACAATTATACTTGCTGGAACTCCCGTAAAATTTGCGGGAGTTCAAGCATAGTTATCCTGGAACTCCCGTAAAATTTGCGGGCGTATTTTTTCGAATTTTGAACAATGATTTCGCTCAGATTTAAAGTCACTAAATTTCAATGACTTTTGAAACTTGGCTATTTTTCAACAACCAGAGGTAAATCTGGCTATTTTTGAATTTTTCCTCAAAATATAGGCAAAATTTATGACCAATCATAAATTTTGAAAATAATTCTTAAATTTATTTTGGCAAAACCTGGGCCATTATATTTTGTCACAGCTTATTCCGTTCGACTTGAAAATTGTGTTCGCGTTGCCTACGCTTCACGAGGTGAACTATATATTTTCGTTAATTTAGAATATTATTTATAGCGCTTTATTATTCATTTCTGCAATTTAATTCTATTGATCAGACAGGTTTTTGTCCCAATAAGTACCGACTTTTCAGTTGAGAGATTAGCTAAATTAACACTCTTTACCTCCCAAAGTTGAAATATAAGGGTCATAATATTTAGTTTTCGATATAAAATCAGACTTCACCTTCTTTTAAATGTTAAATTCTATGTTCGTCGGCAGTGTAATGCAATGCTAACACGTGTCTTGTACATATACTTTTATTATTTAATAGTAGTTAATAATATATAATTTAACTTCACTTTATTGCTTAATCGTATAGCAACGTTCCTATTGTGAATGGCCTATGCACCTAACAAATTTTCTGTACATGGATCATACAAAGTAAAGATAAAAGAAAATAAGTACTAAATATCGTTCATGAATGTGATTAGTTCCTACGCAATAAAATAAATTATTTTAGCTTCCTAAATATCAATTTTATCATAGAAAGTAGGCCAAATATATAGACATGCCATTAAACTTGGCTCAATTTTTCACTTTGACGCTTTAACTCACTCTTGTTTTATTTTGGCCTTCCAACCTCATTTCTTTTGTTCCACTTTAACACAAAAGCTAACTAGATTTCATGTGTAATTTGCCTCTCCCTTTTAGGTGCGTGAGAGTCGTTTTAAGCCAAATTATACTCCCAACGCAGTGGCGGGTCTAGGATTTAAATCCTATGGATTCAATTTTAATGATTTTAACATTGAACCCATTATATTTTTAAAGTTATGGTTTCATTCTATGATTTGTACAATTTTAATAATTTTTTATATATAAATTTTTGTTCCGCATCGAAAATTATGGGTTCAATTGAACCCATAGTTATTACTGAAAATATATATATATAAATATTTGGGGGGGGGGGGGAATGGGTTGGGGGTAGTAGTTGGGTATTTTGCATGCGCTGCATTTTTAGTTGAGATAAAAGCTTCTGTGTTAAAGTGGAATAAAAGAAATTGAGTTGGATGATCAAAATGGAACAAGGCTGAGTTAAAGTATCAAAATAAAAAATTAAGCCAACTTTAATGGTATGTCTATGTATTTGACCTAAAAAGTAATACGAAAAAACTTTAAACGTGATAATTAACTTAAACAGTTGATAATTTTATTACAGAGACTTACTATGCTTATATTAAATCAATACTAACACATGTCTTCTACATATGGGTGTCTAACGGGGCGGGTCAATCCGTTTTTTGACTGGCCCAGACCGGTTAAAATCGAAATCAGCCCGGATCGGTAAAAGGGGCCGGATAGGACTGGGTTAAAGGGGTAGGGATTTGGTCCGTTCACCTTGGGGCTCCCGGTTAACCGGATCGGTCAAATTCAGTCAACAATTTTTATTATACAACCGGTTAACCAGCCCAGACCGGTATAACAGATACTTAATTTTTTTTTTAATAATGGGGCCTTTGAATTTACTCTTTTTCGTTAATTTACTTATTGTTAAATGTAAATTTTTCAATTTGTAAGTTTGAATTTTGAAAAAAAATGTAGCACTTGCAATTTATAAGTGCAATTTTTTCTCATTTTCATTGTATTCTTTATATTTTTACTTTATATTAATATAACTTACAATAGTTATACAAAAAAAATACAAAAAAAAAATTAAAAATTATGCTAACCTGGCCCGGTCCGACCCCTTGTACCCGTAACCCTTACAGTTCAATTTTTACCTGGATGACCCCGAACCCGTTAAACTCGGTAAGTTCAAGCCGTAATCGGCCCGGATCACAACCCGTACGGTTAAGAATTTTTCCTACCCAGCACACCCGTTAGACACTCTTACTTCTATATACACTTTTATTAAGGGTGTCTAACGGGTGGGCCGAGACGGGCTAGGCAGGAAAAATTAGTAACCGTACGGGTTGGGGTCCGGGCCGATTACGGGTTGGGACTTACCGGGTTTAACGGGTTCAGGTACATCCGGATAAAAAAATGAACCATAAGGATTACAGGTGTAATCGGCGGGGCGGGGTTAGTGTAATTTTTTTATTGTTTTTATTTTGTATAACTATTGTAAGTTATAATAATATAAAGTAAAAATATAAAGAATAAAATGAAGATGGGAAAAAATTGCACTTATAAATTGCAAGTTCTACATGTATTTCAAAATTAAAAATTGAAGTTTGCATTTAACAAGTAAATTAACGAAAAAAGAGTAAAACTATATTATCATGCATAATAATACTTCAAATTAATCTAACAAACTAAAACATCAAGTATAAATACGTCTAACCAAATAAGCCAATCAACAATTTTTTTTAAAAAAAAAGAAGAAGAAAGAAACTAGTCGTTAACCGATCTTAGCCGGTCCAGTTCGGGCCGATTTAACCGGTTCTATAGTATTTCTGTTGACAGGATTTGACCGGTCCGGATAATCGGTTGAAAATAGGTGAACAGATCAAACTCCTCTACCCTTTAACCCAGCCCCACCCCGCCTCTTTGTACTGGTCCGGGCCGGTTCCGGCTTTAACCGGTCTGAGCCAATCCAGTTACTAGGGATGGCAAATGGTGATGTTGCGGAGCAAACCCGCATAAACTCGCAAAGTTTTTAACCTGCCATGCCTCGTATAGCATTTGCACCCGCATCCACCCGCTCTACACCTATACCCACATCCACCCGCCCCGCCACGCTCCACATAAGTTTTTTCCTTTTCTTTTTATTCATTTTGCTTGTTGTTTTTATTGTTTTCTTTTTTGCTGGATTTTTAATGTCATCAACCAAAAAAATGAATATTTTTTTTGTTGCTCATGTATTGAATTATTCAACTAGTACTGAGGATTCCTTGGCAGACCTTATTTGATGAATTAGAATAGTTCATTTTCTAATTGAGTAACAATGACATTGCTCGGCAGATCTTATTTGGTCAATCAAAAAATTCAGGTTGGCTGCTATTATGTTTTATAATTTTTTAAGTGGCAAATATTAAAATAGTAATTTTTGTGCTACAAACCTTAGCTAGATAATTTTTAAGTGAAAAATGTTAATAATCATAATCATAAAAAATATTTGTCAAACTACATTTTATATTTCCTTAAATGTCTAACTTTTTTTTCTTTTCTTTCAAAATATGTAACTTAATTAACATTTCACTAAAAGGTGAATTTGAAAAAAAGTTATAAATCATTTCTTTTTATATTACATATCAAATATTTAAACAGATTATATGATCTTTAAGGTTTGTCATAGACTTGCTCATGTCTTACCGGATAATTTGTAAAATATACAATTGGTCGAAACCAAAAAACTTATTTAAACTCGCGTAAATCCGCATAGACCTGCAACCCGCCCCCGACTGCATCAATCTTTTAAAAGATTACCTCAATCCGCCCCCACAACTTTAAATCTGCCCCCCTTTGCCATCCCTAGCAATTACGGCTAAACCCGGCCCGTTAGACACCCATAGCATTTATTACTAATCAGTAGTTAATTAATGATTAATTTATTACTTAATCATATTAAAGTGACGTGGTCTGGTCTAATATGACATAGCAACCTAAACTCTTATGAATGGTCTATGCACCTAACAAATAATTTCTGTACATAGATCATACACAGACACAGTAAAAGAAAAACTTTATATTCCGTCCAAGTTCATTTTAATTGATTTTTAGTTTTTTTGATGGTTCAAAATATTTAATTTTTTCGGATATTAAGAACGAATTAAATTTTTTTTAAATTATTCTTGAAGTGAAGAGCCTATGAGTTTTTTTTTTTCCTTTTCTGTTTTTAATGAATAAATTTAAATTAATATAGTTAATTTTATTGTTAATTAATACTAAAACATGAGACATTGCTCTAATTACTTATGTAATTCTTTTTAATGTAATAACCTTCCTTATGAAAAGACTTAAGCTGACTATTTGTAAAGTGAAGATCAGCGGAAATATTTGGCTGAGCGAGCTCACGTATGAAAACAGCCGAAGAATTAATTAAAGCGGATCGGAGAGATTAACAGTAAATATCGTTCATGAATGTGATTAATTCCTAATAAGCTAGAGAGTACAGCTGTATGTAATTTTTTTCCCATTCTAGAAAGTATAAACAAAACCTTAGGAAATACACAAAGAAAACCATATTTTACTGCGCATAAACGTGCTTACAGAGCAGTTCTCGTTCATGGTATCCTAAATTAATTATCAAGAAATGTACCACTCTACTTTGTAGTGAGTGTAGTGTAATCTTTAAAAATACATGCAGCTTCTTCAACCCCACCATTTCTTGAAAAATAAAAACTTCAGTTCCCGAAAAGAATCAGCAAAATTTGCCATGGGAATTGCAAATTCAATGCAGTGTTCATTTTGGCTTCTAGTATTCATGGTGTTTCTTCACTTCAACTATTCAGATGAGTTCTTGGAATCTTCACAGTATGAAGCCATAGAGAAAATCAAGCAGCTTTTGAACTTGCCACAAGATTTGAGTAGCTGGAGTGACAACACAGATTTTTGCAACAGTGAGCCAAACACTGCTTTAACACTTGTTTGCTATGATGATAACATAACTCAGCTTCATGTTTCTGGTTACAACTGGTTTCCTAATTTACCTCAGGGCTTTTCTACAGACACCCTTTTCTCTAATCTTGCTCTTTTACCTAATTTAAAGGTTCTTTCTTTAGTTTCTTTGGGTTTGAGAGGAACTTTACCTAAAAATATTGGCTTATTATCTTCTTTGGAAATTGTCAACATTAGTTCAAACTTCTTTTATGGTGAAATTCCAGGAGAGATTTCATATTTGAAGAGTCTTCAGACACTTATTTTGGATGATAATAAGTTCACTGGTCAAGTTCCTGAATGGGTAGGTTCACTTCCTTCTTTGTCTGTTTTGAGTTTCAAGAACAATTCATTTTATGGTTCATTGCCTAATTCTTTGTCCAATTTACAAACCCTAAGAATCCTTTCTCTTTCTGGTAATAATTTTTCTGGGCAAATTCCAAACTTCCAAAATCTGTCAAATTTACAAGTTCTTGATTTGGAAAGTAACAATCTTGGACCCAATTTCCCTACTCCTCCAAAAAAGTTAGCTTCTTTGGTACTTAGGAAGAACAAGTTCAGTTTAGGGCTACCAAAAGAATTGAGTTCCTGTTATCAGTTAAAGAAGCTGGATATTTCTTTCAATGAGCTTGTTGGACCTTTTTCACCATCAATTTTGTCATTGCCATCACTCAGCTATTTGGATATTTCTGGAAACAAATTAACTGGGAAGCTTTTAATTAATATGACATGTAGTCAAGAGCTTTCTTTTGTGAATCTGTCGTCGAATTACTTGACCGGGGAGTTGCCTGCTTGCTTGCATCCTAGTTCTGGTTCTACGGTTGTTTTGTTTTCTGGGAATTGTTTGTGGAATAGAGAGCAATGGCAGCATCCGTTTTCATTTTGCCACAATGAAGCTTTGGCTGTTAGTATTGAGCCTCATAAGGAAAAGGTCAAAGGGGGAAATGGTAAAGCTGTCCTTGCATCAAGTATGGTGGGAGGATTCGTTGGAGGAATAGCGATTATCGGTTTGGCTTTGGTGGTTGTTAGAAGAGAGTATGCCAAGAAGAAAGCTAGCAAAACCCCTCAAACAAAACTGATACTTGAAAAGGTCTCTCCTGCTCACACTCTTAAGCTGCTTAATGATGCAAGTAAGCTCTTTCTCTCACACATTTTATGTTTATGATTTGATGATTTCAACTTGTGAAATTTTGTAGATCCTGGAAATTGTAGATCTAATGTTCTGTCAATGTACTTGAAAAGCATTATTCCCCAAAAGTATTTTCTTAACGGGTATGCGAACAAAGTCCCACATTGGTAGCTGAAAAGATTGGGAGCCTACGTATAAGCCTGTAAGGTGTAGGGATCTCTTAATCTTAATGGTGTGAGGTCTTTTGAGTAAAACCATGTGGGCTTGACCCAAAGAGGACAATATCAACAACATGTTAAGAATATCATTGGGCCGTTTTAGCCCAACATTAACATATAGATTGAACATATCAATTTGGTTCAGGGAATTGTCCAATACTGTGTTATTGGAAGAAATTCTGTTCTTTTAACCTTTGATTCTTGACAGGGTATATTTCTGAAACAAGGAAGTTGGGACTGCTCGGGGCCCCTCCTTATCGAACGTTTGTCTTGGATGAGCTTCGGGAAGCCACTAATAACTTTGATATATCAAATCTAATCGGTGCAGGTTCTAATGGGCAGGTATGCATTTCTTTACTAAATACTTAAAGACAGTTTGTAAAATGTTAGAATACCTGTGCACTGGTTTTTAGTTCATTCCTCAATTCTTCTAGCTATGGTGAATGCTGATTGTGCTTTTTTGTATTCTGGATGGGAGATCTACAAAGGACGGCTCACAGATGGCACTGTGGTTGCTATTAGAAGCATAAAAATGAGGAAGAGGCATAGCGTCCAGTCCTATACTCATCAACTAGGGCGTATTTCAAAGATCAGATACTGCCATTTAGTTAGTACTATTGGACACTGCTTTGACTGCTATCAAGATGACTCAAGTGTTTGCCGAATATGCATAGTCTTTGAATTTGTGCCAAATGGGACTCTGCGGGGGGTCATATCAGGTATCTAGTCTAGAAAATTTCATCTGATTCGCAAGTTTATCGTTTGGCATAACAACTACAACAATTGATAATTGAGCATTTCTTTTTAGCTAGTTGACTATTTCCAGCATAATACATTTACAAAGTCCATGGAAATGACTTCTGGTACAATGAAAGCCTAAGATAGACGTTATAACCAACAAGCATCTTTGAAATTTTGCAACAATCCCTTCCATATTGTTTTGATACATGTAACCAGATTATCCTCAATCAGGACAACTACGTACCGATGCTTTTGATCACCTTCTCCTACATTAGGCAACTCAGGATTTCTCCTTCGCCAGATGCTTGAATTTTAACACATGTATTGGCTTTAAGACAGTTGTTCTGAATTCTTATTCTGGATTTTTCTTCAAACCCTTGGTTTTGTAGAAGCAAATTCAGCTCAAAAATTTACGTGGACACAAAGGATGGGAGCTGCACTAGGAATAGCAAAGGGAATTCAGTTCCTACATACCGGAATAGTACCAGGGATATTCTCCAATCAATTGAAGATAACAGATGTCTTGCTGGATCAGAATCTCCATGTAAAGATTAGCAAATGCAATCTGCCTTTGTTAATTGAGAATAGGAAAATGGTACTCAATACT
Organism: Nicotiana glauca; assembly: GCA_026770625.1. Lineage (NCBI taxonomy): Eukaryota > Viridiplantae > Streptophyta > Magnoliopsida > Solanales > Solanaceae > Nicotiana > Nicotiana glauca. Next base: position 222,046 of record MU705596.1, on the reverse strand, counting down.
CTTTTCTCTACGATATTCTCTCTTTATTGTTTATTTTATTCGTGAACATTCACCATTTTGTTATTGCAACTGTTCTTAGGATACCAGATTGTCTTCCAGTGGATCAAAGGGAAATGATGGGCAAAGGTAAATGATTTCATTCTCAGCTACTACTGCTACATTTTAGGTCTTCATTGATCCTCTTTTTTGGTTCAATTTCAGAGGCACTTATTGGAAACTAGTCTTCGTTACCCTTTTTTATTTGATGACCGAGAAATCCGTCTGGGGCCGATCCTTTGGACCAACCGCAGCCTTCGAAACTTGGTGGATAATGGGCCCGCCCCTCTACCCTTCTCCACTTAAATACCAAGCTTTGCTTTGCATGGTGTGGGGGCTTGAACCTGTGACCTAAGACACAAATCCACCACCCTTTGCCACTTGAGCTAGGCCCAGGGGGCCGTTGTTACACTTTAAATGCAAATTGGTTTAAAAAGGTTTTAGGGAGTCAATGTTTATTGCCATACATATGGTGTTGACTAATTCCAGACTCCACATCTGCAGCCCTGCCTTTGGGGGTAGGCACCAATATAGCATCATTCTTTTTACTAGTTACGATTCTTGAAGATCATGTATAGGGCCACAGACTTGGACTATTCCTAGATAGTACACTACTCTTTTTAGGAGCAGCAAGTAGCTTGCCTAATAGTTAATGTCATTTCGTGCCTCACAATTTGATTTATTTCTTCATTCCATTTCTTATATTGGCACTAAACTGTCTCAATTTCCTTTTTTTTCCCTCTTGAAAGAGCAAGACCTTTTCTTGTTATCTTCCTCTGCTAACCTCAAGAACGAAAAACTGGAGTTTCTTCGTGTTAATGAATTCCCTCACTCATTAGTATCTTCCTGGATGCAGGTTGATAAACGAGGAGAAAAATGATGTGTACGACTTTGGAGTAATCTTACTTGAAATCATCGTCGGAAGGACAATCGATACAAAAAATGATATAGATGTCTCTAAAGACATTGTAAGTATCACTCATGACATCTCCTATTTATGAGAAATTCTTCACTGATATGGTACATGCACTTGACTGGTTCTACCATGTGAGAGATGACCCTATGTTATGTGGGACGCCTCTCACCCAATGGTTGAATTGGACATGGTGCATAGACTCCATGAGCACAAATTCATGCCATCAAGTTAACGCACTAAATATTCAAACCTTTTCTTGGTTCGTGTTGCAGCTAAAAGTTAGCTTAACAGCTGATGAAATAGCTCGGAGGAACATCATCGATCCAGCTGTTCAAAAGGAATGTTCAGATGGTTCGCTTAGGACATTAATCGAGCTATGCGTAAGATGTCTTTCAGACGAACCATCAGAACGTCCATCTGTGGAAGACTTGATTTGGAACTTGCAGTTTTCAGCTCAGGTCCAAGATCCTTGGAATAGAGACACCTATGGCAACCAGGAGTCCCCTGGTCATGTGTAAGTAGTAGTGCAAATGTCCAATGATCAAAACGGAGTTTTTCTTGTAAAAAATGTAACATTATACTAGGATAATTAGTTTCATATCTTTAGCAGTTTCTGTTACAGCACTTCTCATCATTGATGGCCATGAGGAACTCTTACTCTACATTTGACTTTTGAGCCAACATATGATGCTTTGTTTGTTTGCAAAAGATTCTGTGGAGAGTTTTTGAAGTGTAACTGAATTTTTAGAATCCTAATCCAGTGAATAGAAACATCTTAGAAAATGGAGAAAAGAGGCACCACCTCTACTACTAATCGTATGTGTCAACTCTTTTAGTCCTCCATTATTTCTCACACACATTGATTAGCAACGCTTTAAATAATTGATATGAAAATGTTAATAAAGTAAGCTACAAAGGGACCAGCTGTTCCTTGCCGTGGGTATGGAATATCATCCAACTTAACTTTATTCCCCTTTTTAAAGATTTATTTTTCTTTGAAGATAGCATGTTATTTTTCAAAGAGGGGCTAAATTCATGCAAAGAATCATGTGGAGGTGAATTCTTTGACCTTTCATTAGTTGCAGATTTCAAACTTGGACTTTTTATACTCATTTAATTCATTGGCCTAGATTTTAACTTCTCATAAGTAAGAAAGAAAAAAAGGGCCCTTTTAAAAGTTAATTTCTTAGTAACATGATATGACCAGAATCTAAATTCTCCTCCCATCAAAATTTTCAGCAAAGTCTGAAAAATTCTAACCATAGACCTATGTTGCACGGACTCTCCAAAATAGCTGCCGCACCCGCGTCGGATCCTCAAAAAATGCACTACTTTTGGAGGATCCCGTACGCACCCATGGACATTTTCAGAGAGTCCGAGCAACATAGCCACAGACTCACATGCCGAAACCTAGAAAAAAACTTCCTTCTTAATGTAAACCTTGGAAAGATATGAATGACCCTTTAATACAATGGACAAATTTACATTTCACAGGCCTGGCAACACCATGCACGAAGTAGCATAAGTTGAAGAAAAGTCTAACAAGATGCAGTAATCTTCACAAAGACAGAAGTAAAATTTAACAAAAACTTGAGCGTGTATACTCTTTCTATTGATGGAAATTGGTATTACATAGGGTATATAACCTGTATCGTACGTTTTAATGTACAATTAATGTGCATGAATAGGAAAGAATGGACCTGAATACTAACTATACTCTATCCTTGGGATAACAAACAAACAAAAAAATCCGGTAACAAGGAGGAAATCTCCAAAGTAACCAAAAGAAATACAAAACCTTTTTTTTACAAACAGAAGTGATGAAGAAGAGCCAGAAGGGCACAGAAGAAAAGCTCAATCATCTTCGCAGAGGATCAACAATTGGATTCATTTCTATTTCTCCAGTCCAAGAGTCTCCTAAGTTTCTGAACTTCTCTCCTTCCCTTGCAATTTGAATATCACGAGGTCTAACATGCTGAATGAAAGCTTTGACGATAAAACGAGGAGCAAGTGCAGCTACTGTTATGCCAAGCAAGCACAACCAGAATTTAGCTTCCCCGGCTGCATGGAAAATCGCCCTGCAAAAGTGATTATGCATGCAAATCAGTCTCTACTTCTCTGACTTGATAAGTTGGTCAGCATAAATCAAGAGAATCCTAAAAGTTTCCTACTTGAACTGGAAAGATTTGAAGAATATTCGAAACCAGCAGAGTGATCTTACCAGTATCCAGGTAGAAATGTCAGAGTGTCGATGACCATGACACAAATGAAAGTGGCTATTATAGAACCCCAAATTGCAGCATGGGTAATCCAAGACCAACGGATCACATCCATTGCTAGATGTATATTGACCAAAATAACAACAGCAAGTGTCCATAGGTCACCGATGCTTGAGATATCAACATCACTTTCCCAGTATGCTAGAAGAGGTACAAAGAAGGCCACTACACTTTGCCATAAGGTGTCAATCATGGTTACCCAAAATAATTTCTTATTATAGCTCTCTTGCCTTTGTCCAGCACCGTAGAGTTGCGGATACTTCATAAGAGTTACTCTGCTTAGATCCTTATCAAGAATCCCAACAACTATTGTAGGCACCGCAGTATAGATTATGGAGAATAACATGCTGCTCCAGTCAGTTATGGCAGTGGTCAAAGTGAAAGCTGTAAAAAGTGCATACCTGAGTACAATAATTAAAGACAAGGTCAGCTGGTGCTCGCAGGAAAATTCACAGAAATTATTTCACAAATGCATGCTTAGGTTTTCTCCATTATGGACCGCTAACAGTCTACATGCAACTTTAATCAGACATTTCAAACAATCTGGCTAATGCCCCTGCATATATTACACATTTACAACTTAACTCTTCATAACTATATTCCAACTTGACACCAGCCATTAAGTGAGTATTGTTTCTTTTTTAAATTTGGAACGGTTCAGTGCTAATGCCTAATCATATATGTATTCCTCAATTCCTATAAATAGTGAGAAACATAAGAGAGATTGATTACTTTTATGGAATACAATATCCAGAATTGTACTCTTGCTACAAGTACACTTACCAGAATAAGACAAAAACAAAGACAGCATTTCTGTAGAAATTGTATAATATCATGTAGCCCATTCGTTGATAATTCCAATGTCCATGAACCAACAGAAGAGGGACCAAGAATCTGAACTGGCCCATTGCAAAATCTGATGCCATCACAGCTTGACGTCCCTCTTGGCCACTGATACCAATGCCCACATCAGCCATTTGGATCATTGACACATCATTTGCACCTGTAACCATAACCATGAATTTTAGATCAGTATTGCTTCAGACTGTACAGCTTTAGTGCCCATCAAAAAGAGTAATAACACTTACCATCCCCAATTGCGAGCGTCATGTCATTTGTGCGGTTCTTTATGAGAGCAACAATTCCAGCCTTCTGTAATGGGGCCACCCGACAACAGAGTACAACAGAACAATAACTGGCCAACTGGAATAGCTGCATTAAAACAATGAACAGTTTTAAACAAAGAGCATATGCAAGTCAACCAGTGTACTTATGTAATGTATATTAGATACAAATGCAGAGAGAGGGAGAGAGAGAGAGAGTTTAAGAAGTACAAGCATTACCAGTTCTTCAAGTTCGCTGTCAAGGACATAAACAAGGCTTGTCCCATCAATGATTAAACCAATAGGACTTGCTCCAGCTTCAGTATTTTCCTCCGCGTTATGTGACATCAGTGTCGCACACCTAGTCAGGGCAGCTTCCAAAGACCTTTTACATGGCTCCTTGGATTTGTTATTTATCACAATCTGAGTCATATTGCTCGTTAAAAGTTTTGAGGAATAGCCAATTGATATTGCAGTTTCTTGCTTGTCCCCAGTCAAAACCCAAACTTTAATGCCTGCCACTCTTAAGGACTCAATTGCTTCTGGAACACCTTTCTGCAGTTTATCTTCAATACCAGAGGAACCTAAGATGGTGAGATTCTTTTCCACGTTGCCAGCTACTTTCCGAAGTAAAGCTGCCCTACCAATCACAGCAGTGTTTGCTGCCTCATAAGAAGACTGCCACTCCTCGAATTCAGAAGCACTCATTTCTCTCATTCCAATTACAAGGGTTCTGAGACCCATTGAAGAATAAGAGTGTAGATGCAGTTCTGTTGCTCGTACTACATTCAAGTTTAATGATTTATCAATGACACCAAACATGGATGTATCAGCACCTTTTACAAACACTTTAACTGTGTTGTCGGGGCAGCCTAGTATTACTGACATCCTCTTCCGATCACTGTCAAATTCATGTAAGCCCAGTACATTGAACCTGCAACCATGAAAGGGAGATTAGACTGTGTTGTAGGTAACTAAAACAACATAGCATCAGGAACAGTGAGATATGAGAGTTATATCATAGATCTGCTCGTGCTAGACTTCTTTCCAATATCTAAAGGTTCAAATTTCCATCAGTAAAATGAAAAGAAGGCTGACCAATACACAGCTAAAATGGAAGAAGATAGAATTGCGACTGCAGGACTGTGTGCACTCACAAGTTTATACTGAGTATGATAATCATATATGCTATTGGCTAGCTATTTTACGAACTTAAAGCTTCAAACATCCACAATATTCGATTGAATTTCCTAGTAATCAGTAATGCTAGTTGCTGAGCATTTAAAGTAACACATGCCAAACTACCATAGCAAGATAGTACTTGTACCTCCAGAAGGAAGAGAGAAATACAAGAATTGAGGAATGGAAAAAAACTCAGCTTAATATTACCTTTGTCTTTCTCCTTGAACATCTATTACTATATGGCCTGATGTTCTCTCAATGAGCATAAACCCATAAGCAGCAGCAGCATAAACCAATGCCTGCTCGTCCGGAGACTCCCCTTGGTAATCCACCAACTTCACAGCCGGATCAGATGTCCCCACATTAAGAGGGACGATAGTGTTGCAAGCAGCTAATGCAAGGAAAAAATCATAAACATGTTTCCCTTCATCTGAATGCTTCCCACTTTTTGATATATTCGAAAGCACTGGATCAACCTTCACCTGCATTTTGGGCCTTAAAACCTGACCATCCACTAACCAAATAAAGAAAGAAAATATAAGTTTCAC
>MU705596.1:196968-210188 GCA_026770625.1 Nicotiana glauca | reverse complement strand
GGGGGGCGGGCGAAATTTACAAGAAACTGGGAGGAGTCGTTAATGGTAGGCGACAAATAGGAAAATCAAGGAAAAAGAAATAGAAAATTAAGAGGGAAATGGTTATAAAAGTATACAAAGTTAGAAAATTTGGCTATTTTATTAAAGTTTCTAGAGGGGAAGGCTGCTGCTGTAAGAACATTTTCTACAGGTGTTTGTACAGTGAACAAAAGTGTGTCTGATCCTACATTAACATGATTGATTAAACGAGATTATTTGCTTCAAAAAATTATTTAAAAAAAAAAAAAGAGGAAAAGAATTTTTCTGAAATGTTGTAAAAATATTTTCCAAATAAATATCTGTTTAAGTTTTTCCCAAGAAGTTCTTTAAAGAAGTGGTTTGGTAGTGTTATTCAAAAGAAAAGTTTTTTATCATTAATAAAATACGTCATTGATGCTCAAAAGAAATCCTATTATAACTATCCAATCAACTTTTCTTTCCCAATTTTTCTTTTTCAAATGTACTTTTTTCTAAAAGTTGGCCAATAAAATAATATAAAGCAAAATTATTATTAAAAATAAAGATATAATATTTTCTTATTTCCCGGCTTACGCTAGGAAAGAAGCAAGTGGATGGGACTAAATGGTGGATCAACGCATCTCAGGAATATTATTTTTATTTTATTTTTTATATCCAGAATAGTAGAATTATTTTTAATCTATGAAATACTCTTTATAAAGGATAATTGTTAGTAATATTTTTTTCAACAAAGAGATATGTTAATTATGCATATATTTCTTGTCTAATTTAGGGTTTTGAAAGTTGAGATTGCCTTCTTGGTTTTTAAGCCTTTAAAAGGTAGTATGAGTTTATTATATGATGTCCTACTTGAAATCTTGAAAATATTGGTATGATCAAAGTATATATAATTTCTTGTGATATTTTACATTTTTGTGATTGAGAAGTTACACTGGTAGATAGACATTTATACAATATACATTTTCAGTAAGCAAAGAGAAAAGTTTTAAAATATAAATGACTTACGAATGAAAAATATGTCCAAATATTTTATCGTGACGAATTTTGAAATAGATGATAATTTGTGATAGTATTGGAATTTGTTATAGCCCAAATAAATTGTTAAATTCATAACTATAGCTGGGAAATGCATTAACTTTCGAGAAGCAAATAGTGTTGCATATTTTTTTGTCTGAGGAACAGTTCAACTATAATAAATTATGTATTTTTGTCTCACCTCCTGAATCTGTGTAGATGCCTATCACAAAGATCACAAAGGTTTTATTTGTGTAAGAAACATGTCTGAATAGTTTGTGTTGTAAGTTGGCTGTCTTAGGTAATAAGCAATGACAATGCCATAAGGGCATAGGCGAAGCTACATGTTATAAAGGGGGTCAACTTTTCGTCGGAAAATTACACTTCGTATATAGGTAAAATATTAGATTTTAGAGGTAGTGAGTTCAAGTCTCCCCAAGAGCAAGGTGGGAAGTTCTTGGAGGGAAGGATGTCGGGGATCTATTTGGAAACAACCTCTCTACCCCAGGGTAGGGGTAAGGTGTGTGTACTGGGTTGTTGTTTTATAATATATACTGAACACTCTTTCTCGGAGAATTTTTCTTGCTACTTTCCAGTTTGAACACCCTTGAATAAATTTCTGGCTTCGCCACTGACTAAGGTGCATAACTATAGCTCATCGAGGTACTTGTAATGACCGTATTGCGCTAGCACCCGTGCTCTAGTTATTATAAGCAAATAAATATCTTGTATGCTCCAAAAATAATGACAAATGCATAATTTCAAATTCTAGATATCATATATTTTTAATTATATCAATAGCATTCAATTATACCAATCAACGGAGATAGTAAATCCAATGGGTAAGATCTTGTCTAATGGCCAAAGTATAGTAAGAGCATTAACTAGAATCTTATTTATAGTAATGGATTATTAAGAAAGAATTTAAAAGAGATGCCTCATGAGAATTTGTTATTAGTAGAATTTATATCATATTCTATCCGCTTGGTTTAAATCGAAGTTTATATTTTTCTAAAGTTTCGTTGGGTTTTAAATGAAACCCTAGAGACAAAAGTTACTACATAAACTTTTACTTACTTTAAGAAAAAAACCTTATCCCGACGCTTCTTAAAACAAAATTTGACACTAATGTACCTAGAAAGGGATTTAAAACAAATTCTACTGTCCTAAATATACAAAAACTTTCTAGAGATGTACTATATGTTAATTAATGTCAAGAGAGATATGGGAAAATAGTAACTGTAGTTAACTAAAAATTTGACACAAATAATGCGCCTATTAATTGTTACTTCTATTTATAATCTATGTCACTTTCATGCGTTAATGGAATTAAATTAATGCTTAAATCCTCTGAAATTTCTTTTCCTTTCCTTTCCGCCGGTACCCGTATTGAAACCTGATTATTCTCGAATTCGCACCGCGCAGAGCCCCATTCGAGGGAAGCGCTCCGTCCCAAAGATTTTTCCATACCCAAGGCTCGAACCTGAAATCTCTGGTAGAGGGGAGAGCAGCCCCATCCATTGCACCACATCTTTTGGTGATTTTCATTTCCCTTTATCGTTCCTCCTGTTTGACCAAAAAATATTAAAATTTTTGTTAAACCAATTAATGAAAAAATAAAGAGTAAATCCTAGCCAAGGATAATTAACTACAAATCAAGCACATTGAATAAGAGGATAGGATATAATCGAGATTATAAACTTTTCAAGATTATAAAAGATATCAAACGTAAATGACAGACTTACATTCTTGACGTACTGTTCCGTAATGTAAGAGTAAAGAAGGAAAAGAAGGAACGTCATTAACAGCTACATGATCTATCTTTATTGATTCGATAACGACGATTACACGGGTTTGCAGTCAAGATCTAAACCTTCTCTTGTTTTTCCTCAGAAGTCTTCTCCGGTTCTTCTCTCTCTTTTGGATGACGGAGAAAAATTTCCCTTTCTTGTTCTCTTACCCCCTATATATATATATATATATATATATATATATATATATATATATATTTCCTTTTATCCAGCAGTTCTTAGACAGAGTACCCTAATATGTTGATTGTACATTAGGTTGTTCCCCTTAAGTGTCACGACATATGCTTCGCCCTATAAGCTTTCTGATAGTTCGATCTCGACAGAGGCCAAGATACTCGTCGTTATGATGCCTTGCGGATACGACCACGGCTTTGTCGTCCCCTCGCCATTCCTTTTAACGTTGATCCACGAGTGGTCAGATTTCGACCCATACAGTTAGTCCCTCCGCCTATTGAGGTCGCCTTTGGGCGAGTTCGATGGGCAGACTTCGTCGATCAGAAATCTTATGAGAAATCTAAGCGCCTTGGGCGATGGGTGAATACCTCATGGCGAGGTAGCGACATGACATTTCGGGAGTTGTATCAAACCTCCACGTCAGTTCAGAATGCCATTAAAGCTCATCGTGCATCATCATGGCGCACGTTTTCTATGTATGGCATAGTTTCCCATGCCCTTTCCGTTTTCAGAACGGCAGTGTTTGGATTTTCTGCTCAGGGCATTTTACATCTCTATAAATAGGAGAGGATCTTTCATTTGAATGCTACGCTTCTTAATTGCTCACGAGAGATTTTTGTAACTCTTCTTCTTCTTCAGCTTCTCATACTTATGTCTGTTAGGATTTGTTGCGAACACTACCTTTTTTCCCTCACCATTCTCATTCTTTCAACCAAAGAAAAGATGACTAGTGGAGATTCCAACTCTGATAGAGCCATTGGTGTACCGGTGCCGGAAAATGTACCCATAATCGAAGAGGGAGAGGGTCCAGTGGAAGACGAGATTTTCCGACGGTAGATGAGGTGGTTCCTCGTATAGGGGCAGATGTATAGAACCTTTCAACGAGATAGTGCTTTTTCAACTCTCTCAAAATGGAGGGCGAGGACTGACTTCAATAGCCCTGCCGGAGACGAGCCAGAACCCATTTTTCTACGATGGACATTGCACCACTCACGGCGTTTAAAGCCAAATGAGGGATCCCTGATCATATTGAACTGGTTCCAGCGGACCAAGACATAGTGCATATACACCGTTCGGGCTACTGCGCATTTTATACGTATCCCTTTATCATTGGGTACCCGCTTCCCCTTCCTTCCCTAGGGATGGATTTGTGCCGCTTCTATGAGGTGTCTCCGGATCAACTTTCTCTGTACGTGTACAAGTTTTTTCTTATGCTCATCAAGTACGCGGAGCTAGCCGATCAAGGAATTTCTCTAGAACACATGTTTCACCTCTTCGCCCCCCAATTACTTAGGGGTACGATGATTCACAGACGTCACCGAGGAGCCAAGAGTTTGGTGGTGAAGATTTATTACAAGGAAAATCTTCACTTTTGGGAGAGCTTCTTCTACGTCTGAACAGAGCACGTCTTGTAAAATCCGGCGGGGTTTTCTAAGACGTGGAACTTTGCCCATAGTTCTTCTTTTCTTTTTTACTTCATGCACTTTTTCTTAAGAGGGTTATCAGTCATCTCCATTTAATGACCTTGTTAAGGGTTCATTTTTGTTTTTATTTTGTAGCCGAGAGGGTGCCTCCTCCGTAAGTTACCGACATTCACGAATGGGTTAGTGCAATTCTACCCCACATGATGGGGATCCGCGAATGGGTGCATTTTCATGAGAGGTTTGGGCGCAAACCTTCCACTAGCGAGTCGACTTGTTTTCAGCTTTATCTGCTTTATTCTTTTCTTCGTCCTCTTTCTTTATCTTATCTTTATTTGATCCAATTTCTTGTTAGCAGGTCGTAGAGGAGCGAGAAGGGCGAGGGCTCATGCCCTTGCTCTCCGTTAATCGGCTCCCTCCGCCCGGCTCGCACTAAGAGCAACTGCGGACGAGGGTGTATAGAGTTTGGTTGCTCGGAGGACTGTATCTGCGGTCGAAACTGTTCATTTGGAGGTTGCTCCTCGGTCAGAGACTCTAGTCTTTGCAGTCCATTCAACGGGCGAACCTTCTCGCATCGGTGGCGGAGATGCCCCGTCGAAGAGGAGAAGGATAGTGTTGGAATAGGCTTCCTTAGCTGAAACGCCCTCGAGGGGAGACCTCATTTTGGCGGTGCCCGAAGTCGGCAGTGGTGCCATCCTGGGTGTGTAGGCGATGCCCGTTGTAGGCGTTCAAGAGTATACTGTGGCGAAGGGATGGAGTTTCGAGGCTGCCGTTACTGTTTCGAGTGGCCCATCGATGTATCGGCTAGGTTGTACACCATCTTCGGATAGTGAGAGGTTGAAGGGCACAGTGGTGGAGGACTATGAATCTGATTCTGACATCGATCCTGAGGACATGAGGATGTTCGAAGAGGGCTTTACTAGGGTCGATGTAAGGGCAGAGGGCCCTTCTCACATACTCGAAATCCTGTCAGATTTTAACCTGTTGGAGGACACAGTGGATTTGGTGCCTCAGTTTGACCTTCTATCCTCCGCCTCTGAAAGCAGATCTCTTCGAGAGATCAACGATTCAGGTTTGTCGTGCGGTGTGGCCGGATGGCCCTAAGGGTGAGTTCTTTTCTGTTGTTTTCTTTGCTTTGTGCCCTTTGCTTTTACTGATTCTCTCTTTTCTTCTTTTTTTAGACTTATATGCTGGAGATCGAGAGTGCTCGTAGGGATGAGACGTGGGCCGAGGTTTTACTAAAAATGGTCGATAAATATCGGTGGTATCTCAACAGGTGCTGTAAGATGCACGAGCAGATTAGGGCGGGCGTTAGTACCCAATACATCGGGGAGGAGTTGGAGAAAAGAGACAAATATCTGATGTGGTCTATCTGCTGATGCAGCGAGCTCAAGGAGTTGCTTAACGCCAAGAACGATGAGCTTGAGGCGGGCAAAAGGGTTGCTGCGGAATGCGAGGACCTTCAGGCGAAGGTATTTTCTTTGCGAGCTGAGCTTGAGTAGAATGCCACTAGAGTCGCCAACCTAAGCGTAGAGTAGACAGAGAAGGTAGCTGAGCTAGAAACGAAGGTGGACGAGTTGGAGAGAGCTGAGGGAGCTTGAATGGCGGCTTTGGCTAGGGCGAGAGAGCTGGAAGACACTATCCGCGTCCTCAGGTCTAAGAGGTAAGCCGAGAGGGAGATGACCACAATGAGGGAGGCACATCTCGAGGAGCGGATCAGTGAACTTGATAGGGATGCTTCGAGCCTGGGAGACCAAGTTACGACTCTCGAGGCCGAGAAGGCACAGCTTTTGGCCCAAGCCTCCCCTCAAGAATTTGTTGTTGCTGTCCCCCGCCGTTTGTATGAGCTATGGGTCCATGCTGAGGCCCAACGAGATATATACAAGGGTTTGTGGGATGTGGGAAGCGTTCCTGAGGCCGCTTTTGAAGAGGCTCAGGGGAAGGCACTCGAGGCTCGTCTTGCCTGCGGTTATGACCCTGAACCACCGGAGTCCGGTGAGGGTGCTGAGATTGAAGATGAGCTTCTTTTTTATGATGACAATGCTGGAGTGGATGGCGGTGGAGATGACGCCGAGTGATTATTTTTGCAGGTTTTGTACTTAGTTTTCTTTTGTTCTTTTGTTGATGTTTGTTTTTATTTTGTTCTCAAAGGCCCACTTTTGGCCTTTTGTAAGGCGCAATTGTTGCATATGTACATCTTCTTAATTAGACGGTTGTTTAGACTTTGGTTGCTTTTCTTTTGACTTTCTTTTTTTTTCTCCTTTTTTCTTTTGAAAAAGATCTTCAGATTTCCCCGCAATGAGTCCCCGATTCCTACTTGGGTACTCGAATGCGGTTTTATTTTGCTTGAGAGAGACCGAAGTCGTACTTTCCAGCTTGGGCGAAATCAGTTTTGACTTGTAAATTCGAGCGACGTTGAAGTCTGACTTGAAAACTTGGACGAAGTCAGTTTTGACTTGTAAATTCGAGTGAAGTCATATATTACTTCCACTTGGCGATGGCCAGGGTCCATAAGGGTGTAAATCCGAGCGAGTTCAAATTATGACTTGTTATGAGTTCGACGAGGTCGAATTTTACTTTCACTTGGCGGCGGCCGGGACCGTAAGGGTATAAATCTGAGAGAGATCGAATTGTGACCCGTGATGAATTCAACAAGGTTGCATATCATTTTTGTTTGGCGACGGCCAGGGACCGTAGGGAAATTCGAGCGAGGTCGAATTGTGACCCGTTGTGAATTTGAACGAGGCCGAATATATTTTTCAGTTGGCGATGGCTAGGGACCATAAGGGTGTAAATACGAGCGAGGTCGAGTTGTGACCCGTTGTGAATTCGAACGAGGTCGAATTTCATTTTCACTTGGCGACAGCCAGGGGCCGTAAGGGTGTAAAGTCGAGCGAGGTCAAATTGTGACCCATTTTGAATTCAAACAAGGTCGAATTTCATTTTCATTTGGTAACGGCCGAGGGCCGTAAGGGTGTAAATTCGAGTGAGGTCGAGTTGTGACCCGTTATGAATTCTGGTGAGTACTGGTTTGGTGGAGTGGTTGGGATGTCGCATGGGGTTTTGCTTTTATTGGAGAGCATTACTCGTTGTTGTATTGTTTATGCATGCATCGAAATGAGTCCCAGTTTATTTATTCTTTTTTTCACTAGAGAAAATTATGCATCGTTGCATAGTTCGTATGCGTCAGTGGAGTCCCACTTTATCTAGTCCTGTCATTGCTCAGCCTGGAGAGGTTGTTGACGAGATGGGTGATGGACTTATTGCTTGGGCTACTTGGTACCCTGGGACTTCATCAATTCAAATGATGTTTGGACGTGATTCATAATATTTAGTCGGCTGAATTGGCGTAGGATTTTCATGGCGAGCTACGTGCAAGCTTTTTGAGTTCATGTTCTGCCTGTGTTGGAGAGGTTGTACATTCCATGAGCTAATTGCTCCGTCCTAGGTTATGGAGATTGTTTCTTAATAATGTCGGCATGTTCTGAGCCATTTCTGTTGTTTGTAATATGGTACGACGGAGGGTTTTGGTTGGTCATCACCCGCGAGATAATACGGTACAGAACGTTTTCCTAGTGTGTTCGATGGCGTTTGTTCCTTGTTCGCGCGCCAGTGAGAATGCTCGTGTTCCTATCCTGATCCAAAAAAGAAAGTATGAGTTAAACCTAAATTAAATTGCATGTTACCTTGACCTGGTAAGTCGGTGGGGGGAGAGCGTTGTAGGGCGACTTGCTTCGTCTCGTACTCGAATGGCGGTTTCAGATTTGGCAGCCCTGTATTTGGCTTTGTTGTTAGTCGCGTTTAGGCTTTTTGTGGGCTGAACTTACTCTGCCCATTAGGATCTCGAGTTCGAGTCCCGACCCGATCCCGTCCAATGTGCACAAAAATAAGGAAAACATGTTATACTCTTGTACATAAATTACATAGTGTATACGGGTACAAAAATAAGGCAGGATACGCCAGTTATTTCAAAGAATCACACAATAGGCTATCGTCCCATCCTAAGAGGTGGAAGTACTAATCAGCATATAGCGTTAATACGACAAATAGGATTGCAGACGTGCTAAGTGTGTAGCAACCGTAATCCCGCTATACATACACATATGACGTGCCAAACCCATCGCTACAGGCGAGGCGTGAGTTTTGTATAGATATCAGACATAATTTCGATTTCATGTAAAGATCTGACCCTGATTGATTTGGTTATTTCAAAAGCTTGCCTACAAAGTTCTCAAGTTGGTGTTTGCAAATGAAAGGGTGAGGTTGCGATAGTCCGGGAGTGAAACCCTGGATGACTTCAGATCTAGGGAACTAAAATTTTGGTTAAGAAATCCCAGAGACGATGCCAAATTATTTGACCAAAAAGTGTTAAACTTTTTGTTAAACTAATTAATAAGAAAGTAGAGGGTAAATCCTAGCCAAGGATAATTAAATCCAGATCAAAGCACATTGAATAAAAGAATAGGATATAATCGAGCTTATAAACCTTTCAAGATTATAAAAGATATCAAATGTAAATGACATGCTTACATTCTTGGCGTACTGTTCCGTAATGTAAGAGTAAAGAAGGAAAAGAAGGAATTCCATTAATAGCTACGAGATCAATCATTATTGATTCAATAACGACGATTACAAAGGTTTGCAGTCAAGATCTAACCTTCTCTTGCTTTTCCTCAGAAGCTTTCTCCGGTTCTTCTGTCTCTTTTGGATGAAGGAGAAAAAGCCTCCTTTCTTGTTCTCTTACCCCCATATATATAGTAAGTATTCCCTTTTATCCAACAGTTCTTAACCAGAGTACCCTAATCTGTTGATTGTACATTGGGTAATTCCCCGTAAGTGTCACGACATATGTTTCGTCCTAGTTTGATCTCGGCAGCGGCCGAGATACTCATCGTTATGATACCTTACGGATACGAACACTAGGGATGTTCAAAAATGATCCGAAACCGAAAACCGAACCGAACCGAACCGAAGCTTAATGGCTTACTGGTAACGGCTTAACATACGGGAAACGGATTAAATTTTTTTTATTAACGGCTTATCGGTTTGGGGGCGGATTATTCAATTTTCTTAATGGTTAATCTGTTAACCTGTTAAGAATATATATATATGTGTAACAACTACACTAATTAAAACCAGCTAATAACAACACTAAGGAACAAAGCTTAAACGAGATCAATTAAGAATTAACCTGACAATCACATTTAGATCAGAACTCAAAGCAAATTAGAAACAAATAATCAGAAACCCTACTCATAAAAATTGGAACAGCAATGGCAGAAATCAAAAAAGAAAATTCAAACTAGAAATTAACAGTCACAGAGTCAATTTAAAATGAGACATGAACGAGCAAACCAGACCTAAAGCATAACGTAAACTAATGATGAAATTAAAAAAACAAGCCTATGTTATCAATTAATCATGACGCAACAATCATGGAATTAATTCACCTCAGCATGAGAAGAATAGAAAAGAAACAGAGACAGAATTAGACAAAGAACTCACGATCACGACTCAAAGTTCTGCCACCTCTTAATTTAAAATCAAGCGATTCTGGTAATATTTGAGCGCCACTGATGGTAAATTTGTCATGAGAGAAGTGGGGAGATCAGATGGCATCAATTTGGTGGGGTTTGGGGACCTTAGGGTTTTGACCGGAACTTTCGATCGGAGATTCGAAGAGCTCGGCGGGGATTCGAGAGACGGGGTTTGGGGTATTCGAAAGAAGAGGACAGGGCGACTCTACGGTGTAATTTTGGTGCAATTTAGCATAACTTGTAACTTGGCCGGAAAATATTTGACGGACTATTTGATGAGATAAGGCAAGATTCGAGGGAAACTAATGGTAGGGATGGAAAGAGGGCTTCATGCTGAATCTATGGTGTAAATTTGGTGGTTATTGGCGTAGTTAGCGTTCACCGGCGGCGAAGTTCCGGCGAGTCTGTGAGACTGGGGTACGAGGAAGGAGACCAAATGTCTCTAGGTTATGAGTTATTTCAGACAGCTATATTAAAAATCCAACCTTGATCAAGGGCCGTCGGATCAATCAATATGAATGGCTGTGATTGCCTGACGCCTAAACGACGTTGTTTTTGTTTGAGCGACGGGACCGGATTAATGCTAAAATTGGGCCTGGAACGAGTTATTTTTGGGCTAAGTATGATGAGCAGCCCAATTTAAATAGCCTCCCATTCCTTTATTTATTTTCCTTTTGCTTATGTTTTCTTCTTTTATTGTTTTTATTTATTTTTCTTTTCATTTTGTATTTTTTTTAAATATTTTTTCTGACTTTGTAAACATGTACCAAATAAAAATAAAGTCCTAATATATTTCAAATTAAACTAATTAACTCCCTAAAACTATTTCGTGATGGATTAGCAATTAAAACAATTAAAATGCATAAGTGAACTATTTTTTTTTTTGTGATTTTTATGTTTTATTCTAAAACGAATTACCCCCTAATTAATCCTAAAAATATGAAATTAGATCCTAAATGCAAATGCATATTTTTTTGTATTTTCATATGAATTAAGATGCACAAATAAAATGCAGCAATTATCAGACAATGACACCAAAATGCATAAAAATTGTAAAAAATAAAGAAACATCATTTTGTTTGAATTTTTGGGAACAATTTGCTTAGGGAAAAAATCACGTGCTCACAGGGTGGCTAGCAGATTAATACATTTAAAAGCCGATAACCGATAAGTCAAATCGTTAAGAGTAAATAACCGCCCAATCCGCCCGATAAGCAGCCCTAACGACCACGACTTAGTGGACCACTCGCCATTCCTTTTAACGTTGATCCACGAGTGGTCAGATTTCGATCCATACACCTCATTTTTTTTTAGCTCTTTAAAATTATATTGTGAAGTATGTTTTGGTAGCCAAACTATTTGGTCACTTAAAATTAAAGAGCATTAACCCAATTTTTTCACTAGAAGAGAAATTAAATACGATTAGACTGCTTCCAGATTTTACACGTTATGAAAGTAGCTATAATGGCAACTTTCATTTATATCAATAGCGAAATATCACTGAATTCTAGATGTCTCATTTTGACTCTTCTTTTCCGTCAATCGACCGCCAAAGAATTCAAAGTGTTTGTTTATTGTAAGTACTTACTATTATTCTTTCAAACCACACCATTTTACAGAACATTCTAATACTACATTTTCTCCCTTATGTGGCTCCCCCCTTGAAGAAACCCCATTTTGACTTTTTTTGCAAGAGTTTCTAGTCTAACAACTTGTTTGGAGGGTTTGGTATCGTGCTATTTACTTATTTTCCCCTCCCATTCTGTCTTTTTTTATTATTAAATTGTCTTATTTTATTGTTTATCAAACCTTTTTATATAATAATTCTACCCCGTGTCCTTTTTTGTGTAATTTTTTAAGTTTATTTTTCATATTGTTAGTGTGTGACATTATGAAACTACAGTAAACGATAAAATTTATCCAAATATTATATTATAATATAATATAATACAATACGATATATTATAAAACGGTACAACTATCTATACGAGGTATAAAGTTAAAAAGAATTCTTACATATTTTTACTCTATGTAGCCCATTATAACCTATAGATCTTGCATTTGACCACCCACACAGAATTTTTTTTTTTTTTTTAAACTATTTCATTTAAGCTGGGACGGACGACAATAATCTAATGGAAGTTGATCTTGGTAAATTTAGCCTAGGAATTGATGAACTTAAATCCTAATTATTGTTGGTTCCTTGGTTATTATCTTGTATTTGTAAATAATAATTCTGGAAAAAATAACGTTAGCATATAAACGTAAATATAAATAAAACAGTAATTAATTTCCTTGATTATTATTCTGTATTTGAAGATAATAATTCTGGAAAAAATAACGTTAGCATATAAACGTAAATATAAATAAAACAGTAATTAATTCGAGCCTACTGGATTCACAGTGTTTCCTTAAGAAATTTAATCCCCTCCTAGTACCCAAGGTTATGGATTATTTCCTCCTAGGATAGAACGAATTACACACTGGTGTAGCGGTACTTCAACCCCAGTATTTCAGCGAACACAAAGTTCAGCAACAAATCACACTTACGGTTGCTTTGTTGTAGTTTAAAACAATGCAGAATAAGGGAGGAGAACTCAGAAGTCGAATGAAAATTCTGAGAGGAAGGAATGTAATGTATAGCCGACGTTGAGTTTTCTGTGAAGAGAATATCAATAGCTCTTAATTTTCGGTGTGTCTTTTCTCTTCAACTGCTGCTAAACTTGCTTGGTGGGAGGAGCACTTGGCCATGATGAGAGGAGAACTTAGCCATATCACGTTAATATTCACTATTAACAAATAACTTTGGTCCAAAAAATTAATCAATCGATCATTTGACCGAAGCCGAAGCCGAGCCGAGCGAGCGAGCGACGACGGCGCGAGACTTGCCTTCTTCCTAACTCTTTAAGAGCTATAGAAGTGCATTTGTATATATACCCACCAAAATCCTTATCCCCTACCAATGCGGGACAATGTCTCATTAAAAAGAGAGGGAAACTTAAATTTTACTTAAAAATTTTATTTTTCCTCCATTTTTCATTCACCCTCTTTTTAATATCTTTCCATATTAAAAAGAAAAACTCAACAATCCCCCACATGAATGAGGAATGGCTATATCACGGAAGTATGCATGAAAAACTTGTGTGATTCGCAAGCAAGGGTTAATTGCATCTGGATAAGTAGGTTTCCCTTTGAACTTTCCGTAGTGAACTTATGTCGGATACACTCGATCAATCGGTAGATTT